>JASDQU010408001.1:0-10581 GCA_032191745.1 Picea mariana
ACCAAGAAAGTTGAGGTGAACCTAACTAAGACTGCTCAAGGAAAAGAGCATGGAGATCACTATAAGAAGTAAATTGCAGAAGCAAAGAAAAGGACAAGGTGAAATATTTTTCTCATCTTAAAAACTCTGAATTGCTTAACAGAGTTGTAGTCCTTAAAAGAACAACTGTGAAAACAAGTACAACTAGTAAAAGGAAAATAAACCAATGAGTATGTTTAAATGAATAGGCTTGTTTGAGTCGTGTTAAGTAAATACATCAAGGCCTTGGAATAAATCAATCAAACTGAAAGTCCTAGGATGTGTAGAAGGAGTTGGAAAAGGGAAGAGTCCTTAACTCCTTTCTTGTTGTATATTTTGTTTTCTCTGGGACGAGAAACTAGTGTGTTGATGAAAGTAAATGTTTTGACACCATAATGATGATGGTTGTATGATTGTAGAAACAATTGAGAATTGTTTATGTTGCACTCATGAAAACATCAAGGATAATGTGAAGAAGTGCATAAAAAAAAATACACTAGGACATATTTGAAAATATTTTATTGATTTGAATGCTATGATACATGCATTTTATTGTACATGATGACCAATTTATTTGTGATATATGTCATGTATAGAAAAGATATTGAAATTGTTGGGAAAGACAATTACCAATGATGGAAAACCTCAAGCAGAGGATGAATACAAGAAGGTTGTTGTTGATATTCGTTGAAGGGACTTTAAAAGTCCCCATAAAGCACCATTGATGAGGCAATATGAGAGAGGGTGTTGAAAGTCAGAACATGTATGAAATCTTTCATGCCTATAAGGTATAAGGTATGAAGGTATTGGGTAAGAATCCCTTCTAAAATATTTTATTATTTCAGTGATATATATAATTGAAGTTGAGTGGTTGTTGGATTCCATTGATACCCAAGTAGGGTATGATTCAGGAAATTTGGGGTGGCCATGAGTGTTGGCACCCTGGTTACTAATGAAAGAGGAATGCTTGGGTGCATTCAAGAGAAACCTTTAGTTTCATATGTGTTGATTTGGGATCATGACCAGCCTATGGCAGGGAGCATATTCCTACTATAAGAGTGAAGGAGAATGA
Organism: Picea mariana; assembly: GCA_032191745.1. Classification (NCBI taxonomy): domain Eukaryota; kingdom Viridiplantae; phylum Streptophyta; class Pinopsida; order Pinales; family Pinaceae; genus Picea; species Picea mariana. The sequence goes on from JASDQU010408001.1 coordinate 1,091, forward strand.
CTAAACCTTATGGTGAAGAGGTCAGTTGAGCTCCAAGACACCATGATAAAGTGCTTATCATAAGTGCGGCAAACTTGAACCCAATATAAAGGGTACTTTGGGTATGAATGTGGCCATGGATATTGGCACATTGATTAAAGCCCTTTGATATTAAATTGCATTTAGAAAAGTTTGGTATGTTGAAAGGATGCATATGTAAAGAATGATATTTTCTTTTTTCTTGTACCCTTGAATAAATGAAATGACTAAGGCTATTAGTATGAATAGTTTTGAAAATATAATGTGCATGAAAACTAATGATTTTCTTGGCTGAGGAATGTTGAAAATGAAGGAAGAAAAGGGTCCTGGAAATGGTAGTTTTGTAAGCCTATAAGGAAGACCAATTGTCTGCTGAGATAAATTGATATGGGAATAAAAGTCCCATACTTGTGAATCTAGTTCCTGTGCGGAACATATCTGAAAATAAATGTGGAATTTGGAAATCTGCGGGTGCCATATTTGCAATAAAATTCTGAATTTGAAATTGATGATAATATCTCATAATTTATGTATACCTATGATACAGGTGATATGAAAAATATATGTCTAGGAAGGACATATGAAAGTTGTCAAGGTGGGAAGCATGAAAAAGGATACTATTGAAACAAGAGAACCCCATGGTGAGCCATGATCGCCCTAGAATATGTTGTGTTGTGGCAACACAAGCCAAAGGAACGCCTTGGTAGAGAAAGTCTGAGGGACACCTCAACTGTAAGGCTCAATGAAGTCTTTATAAATATTCTTGTGTGAGAAATCCTTGGCAAGGAAATATGGATCTCCCCAGGAACTATATAGCAAAGAAGGGGATGCCTGAGCCTGGACCTGGAGGATGAGTGACAACAAGGAAGAGGAGACTTTGATAATTCTTATAAACTATTGATTGGGATCATGCACACAATGGGTATGTCAAGGAAAAATAGTGAGCTAAGATAACCAGACAACCATATGGATCCAAATCTGCGAACTGCGCAGATAAGTATTGTGCTAGATTATGAAAATTTCCTCTTGAATTTTGCACAACAATAAAATGTTTTTGCATGAAATTGTGATTAATATGTTGTTGTCCAAGATTATTGAAGGTAGGTAATGAAGGCCAAGAGTCTGGAAAGGACCTGACCAAGAAAAATAAACAATATTTCTTAAACAACTAAATCACAAAGGCATGACAGGTGTTACTGAAAAAGAACATTGAGGGCGGTGTTCCTTTTTAAGGGGGAGGGGATTGTAACACCCATGTTTCCCCAAACTTGTAATTAATCGTTAATTATGATTACCATGCTATGGCATGTGAATAATGTAAATTTATTATTGTTTATATTTCCAATGACTGATTGTGGGGGTGAATCCTTGAAGTACTAGTCGTAATATCACTAGAGGAAAGAGTGAGGAAACTATAGAGAGGGTTCATTATGTCAAAATGCCCAAAATTCTCTTTGTTGAAATAATAAGCCTCATTTGTATTCCAAGGAAAAATTAGTTAATGAAAGAAGGACTGATGGTTGAACAATCAACTACCCCCATGAATGGAAGCATGGAGGGTCTAGCCGAGGAGACAAAAAACTATCAGCCCCAAGTACCACATAATGCAGTTTTCCTGCAGGCCCCAAACTGACCCGAGTTTCTTCTAACAGAAGGAACATGACATGTCCAAAACCTTCATGAGGAAAAATGAATGCAAGAATAAACATGAAGGAAGAAAATAGGGGGACGATTCCCACAGGGGGGGTGCATCCCATATATGATAAGAGGAAGAAAGGAAAAGAAGAAGTTTCTCCCATTACTGGAGAGAACACAGAAAACCTAACTTGATCAAAATGTCACGAGCTTGATGCTGAGGGAGCATCTGATAAACCTCACAGAGGTTGCGATAGAGAAAGAATCTATGAGAAACTGCAAAAGTTCCCTAGTGATATCATGACTTGGCACGAGGGTGGCCAGAGAACTAAGAATGAATTCCTTTGAGCCTATGGTTGGGTGGAGAGGTAGACACCCACAGTGATTTATTCAACTATCAACTGTAATAGATAAGTATTCCATAGACTCTGCACAACTTGAATTTAAATGTATGATTGAATGCTTGTAATTTCTCTATACAAATACATCCTTGATATATAGGGATTATGGCATAATATTGTATCTTATTTGGATGCTAGATAATTATGAATCTGGTGGTCTTTCTGACTGAATATTTTGAGGTATAGGTTGACCATTATCCCTTGTCCATGTTTTTTCTGCTTACTTCTACCTAGAAAGGAAAAACTATCAGTAACAGGGTTATAAATGAATTTGGGGCATAAGTCGTTGACCTCTATACTGGTTATAATATTCCTCAAAGGGGTTACTCAGGTATCAATTCCACAAGTAAAGAGACAGAATAGACTCCACAAGACCATTTGGGTCTGGTCGATCCCTCGATTTACCTTTCCTCTATTTTAGAACTTGAGTTATGTGAATGGAAGGCACATCCTTCAAACAAGTCATCCAAGTAACAAGAGACTCATGCCCATGACCTTAACCTAATTTTGGCTGAGATCTAAGGGTGTAGCCCTTAGAATGTATCCAAAGCCTCATATGACCAGAACCATGGAACCCAGCACTATGCCCGATAGAAGCTAAGCCTTCTGAGTTTTGGGGATTCAGGGGTCTGGAGCTCCGGGATGTTGGAATCCTCATAACATCCAAATTGTGCCGAAGGTGACCTATCAAATTGGTAACTGGATGGATGATCGATAGCTGACGATAAGTAACCTGTCATCATAGGATTCATCCCCTTGCTAAAACTCAATCCACTCCTGGGACATGAAGTAACGTGAATCATATATCTGAGGGTATTCAGGATCTCCCATGACCATTGGATCTACATCGTGGTCATTCCGACGTTGACCAATTTGGGAGAAGAGAAGTGTTATAACACCAAAACCCCCGAATGCCTGAGTCGCGAAGTAATGTAGCTTGTTGATCTAAGGATCCTTTGAGACCCCTCTCGGTCGTTTGATTGTGGGAACATATGTATCACGTCGAGAGAATGTGGGGGTCCACGCATCGGCAAATGGTGATGCCATGTGTGGTGGCCTTATGAAATACTAAAGAGGTGTCAATAACCAGAGGCAGGTGCCACACATCTTGCTGATGTGTTTTGGGTTGACAGGTGTCCCTCTAGGAGTGGCCTAACACTGAGACCAAGGGACCCTTGAGCTAGAGTTGTGAGCCATGGCTCTAGGGAGTCCATTAAGAACCCCTCCCAACATTTTGATCAACCAATAGAAGGATTTGTGTATATCACTTCGATGAAGTGCTACTCCAAGAGAAAATGAGTGTTAAGTGGGTAGAACCCCCGAATGTCAAAGTCATGAAGTAACATGAAACGTCGATCTGAGGACGTGTCGAAATTTCTCCTAACCATTGAATCTAGAATGTGGTCAGCCTGATGTTGACCACTTTGGGAGTAAAGAGGATATTACACAGCCAAACCCATGAACTCTGAAGTCATGAAGCAACAAAGGCCATAGATATGGGGATCTACATGGAACTGTCTCAACCGTGATATAAAAAGCAGTGGGAGGTGGTTGGCAGGAGTTCGGACTTCAGGGCTATGGGCAATTTCCTAGGTAGTCGAGATTAAAGGCTTCCAAAGACTGTCTGTCCGACATAACATGGCATGCTAACTTCACCTAGGGTGACATGGACCCATGTTTGGCAAGCCACGTGTAATATTGATTCATGCTTGTTACAGACCTCATATGCAGACTGGAATGTGACACATGTCTTCCATTAATAGGGCCACGAATCATCTCCGTATTTTACCACATGTCACCTCCATGGTGCATGGGTTTTTTACCAATGGATAATGGGACCCCAAGAGTTTAGGAGTTCGGAACTCCAGGAGGTTGGAATATATGCTCCAAAAGGGCCAAAGGTTGGAGCTACATGGCAGGACCTCAAGAGTTCATAACTTTGGTTGGTTTGGGAGGTTGGAATATATGTTCCAAAAGGGATGAAGGCTGGAGCTACATAGCAGGACCTCAAGAGTTCCATATTTATGAACTCTGGGAGGTTTGGGAGGTTGGAATATATGCTCCAAAAGGGTCGAAGGATGGAGCTACATGGCAGAACCTCGGGAGTTCGGAACTCTGGGAGGTTTGGGAGGTTGGAATATACGCTCCAAAAGGGCCAAAGGCCAGAGCCACGTGGCATGACTCCAGGACTTTGGAACTCCGGGAATGTTTCAGACATGGATAGGAAGGGCGAAGGGCTAAAGGCTCGGTGATCATGAAGGTGTGAAGAACACCCCCTGTAACCACCTCTCTAGTGGCCATGTCATCATTAAGAAAGGAAAACCGTGATCAAGTCTGTACTAGGTGGAATGGTACGAATGAGGTGAACCCACATGGGTGCCACATGGCCTTTGACCAATCATGCATGAAGAGCTTCAGAAGGGCATAACTTCCCATCCAGAGATTGGATTTGAGCATGGTAACAGTTGTCAGAAATCTCTTGATGAGTATAAGGTGATGGAGACCTCGGGTAGAGGATTCAAGATGATCGAGGAAAGTGAAATTTTGATACCCCATCCCTTAAAAAGGTACTTAAGTGGTTGGGTGTGTTACAATGGTTTTTTAGAAGGAAGCATCGACAATATTTTTGGAAAAGTATCCAAATGGATAGGCCAAAGTCTTTGATACATAGATGTGGCATTTTGGACTATAACACTTAGCTTGCAATCAAGGGGAAAATCCCAATCCACTTTGTTATGTGGATCTAATTTCCAATAGAAGAACAATATAGGAATTAGTGGATTTTGGTGCCTCACACAACTTCTTGAAGGAGGAGTTGGCAAGAAAACTTGGACTTAGAGTTGGATCATGTGGTGCTTCAATCAAGGAGATCAATTCTAAGGATAAGGCAATAGTTGGGGTTAAATCCACAAATCACATGTAGTTGGATAAATGGAAGGGCGATGTAGACTTTGTAGTATTACATATGGATAACTTTGAGGTCATTATTGGGAAAGAATTCCTAAGGAGAACATAATCAATTCTCATGCCATTTGTGGACAAGTTAGTGTTACTTGGTAAAAAAAAGACTTTTGTTGTGCACACAACAAGGAAACCAAATAGAAAGGTGTGGATTTATCTACATAAAGCATGGAGAGGGAAACCATGCACCTAGAGTCTCAAATTTTTGTATCATTTATTGAATAAGTGGATGAGGGTGGACTAGGGATGCTTGTTTCACTATCACTTTCCAGTGTGTTGGATGAGTTTGTAGATCAGATGCATGATTCTTTTCCTAAAGTGATCCCACCTAAACACACCTTTGACCATCATATTGAGCTTGAACCGAGGTTTTAACCTACAACTGGGGCTCACTATTGACTTTTTGGACCTGTGTTGGAAGAGTTGAGCCATTAGTTGACTACGATCATCAACACTTGCTTCATAAAAAATTCTAGGTCCCCATATTGTACACTAGTCCTCTTCCAAGGAGGAAGGACACACCAAAATTAAGGTTGTGCTTGGACTATCATGCATTGAACAAGCATGCCATCAAACATTGATACCCCTTACCTTTGGAAGCATATTGTTTTGACAAGTTGGATAAAACTAAGGTTTTCTCGAAGTTGGACTTGAGCCAAGGATACTACCAAGTAAGGATTGTACAAGGAGATGAGCCAAAAACAACCTATGTTACAAGGTATGGAAATTTTGAATTTCTTTTTATGCCTTTCGGGTTGTGCAATGATCTAACTACCTTTTTCACATTAATGAAGGATGTGTTCAAACCATTCTTGGACATGTTAGTGGTTTTCTACCTAGATGACATTGTGGTGTTTAGTGAGAACATGGAAGAACACTAGAGGCATTTGGAAGCCATCTTTGAGGCACTAAGGAAAAATCAGTGGTATTCAAAGAAGTCCAAGTATGTCTTTGGGTAGACCGAAATTATATTCTTGGGTCATTGGAAGGGAAAAGGATGCATCTTCATGGGTACTACAAAGATAATGGTGATTCAGGATTGGGAGGAACCAAGAACAATGCATAAGGTAAGAAGTTTCCTTGGTTTGGCTAATACTAACACAGATTTGTTGAAAGTTACTATGACATTTTGGCACCGTTTAGTGATTTGTTGAAGAAGAAAAAACCATGGAATTTGATGGAGAAGTGTCAGAAAACATTTTGCGAACTAAATAGTAGACTTGTGTCAACACATGTGTTGAAGATGTCATACTTTGAGCTGTTCTTTGAAGTGTAGACAAACACTTCATATTTTTCCATTAGATGAGTTTTTCCATAGGAAGGTCATCCAAGGGCCCATGAGAGCAGAAATCCATAGGATAGTGAATGGAGGTACCTCGTCCACGAGAAAGAGATGACTATATCCATACATTACCTACAAGAATGGAGGCACTACCTACTAGGTAAATCGTTTGTTGTGAAGACATGCAATAGGGAAACAAGTTATAACTTTGCTACCAAATTGAAGTTGTCACCTAAGGAGGCATGGTGGAAAGACTTCTTGGCATAGTTTGACATGACCATTGAGTATTGAACAAACAAGTTGAATGCAACAACCTACACCTTAAGTAGGAAGGCACAACTTCTACCCTAATAGGAGGATGATTTGTTGGTGCCTATGGGTAATTAAGCACAATGTTTTCACAAACTTGCAAGAGAATATAAAGAGGGATTGCGCAAGGGTCCCACAACTTTTAACATCATGAAGTACGTGAAGGAGGGAAAACCAAGAAATTTTTGGATGGAAAATATATTTTTGTACTTTGGTGATCACATCTATGTGCCTAAGTCGCATAACCTTCAAAAGGAACTCTTGTGGGAGTGCCATGCTTCACTTTGGGATAGAAACCCAAGACAACAAATGATAATGGCATTGTTGGAAAGAGGTTACTACTGGGAATGTATGAGGCAAGATATGGAAGAATATATCTAGAATGTTTTTGTGTGCCAACAAGACAAGGAAGAAACTAGAATGCAAGCAAATTCAATCCAAACTTTGTTTGTGCCAAAGAGACATTAGGCAAGTGTCTCTATGCACTTCATCACTCGATTTCCATTCTCACAAGGATATCATGGGATTTTGGTTTGGTTGATCGGCTCTCCAAGTATGCAATCTTCATTCCAATGAAGGCGTTGTGTGCAATGGAAGAAGTTGCAAATTTGTTCTTTAAGAATGTTGTGAAGTACTAGGGTCTACCATTGAACATTGTTTTAGATAGAGATACAAGGTTCATGGGGTGGTTTTGGACATAGTTGTTCAATATTGTTGGAACCAAGATTTTAATGACTTCAAGTTATCATCCACAAATTGATGGGAAGAAAAAATATACCAATGGCCTTTTGGAGGACTGCCTAAGGCATTTTGTTCATGTAGACCACTCAAATTGGCTAAAGTTGTTGGATGTATCCCAATTCACTTACAACATGTAAAAAAAAATTGCAATGAAAACCCTAGAACAAATCATCACAAGACTTCATCTTCCCTTGGATTTTCTCCTTTATTCACTTCATCTTCACTTGAAAATTCACTCCTCTAGGCTGAAATTCACTCCTATTCATTGGCTAGGTCGAATTGGTGTGATCCAAATGCCAAAGGAGGCTCCTCTTATTTATACAATTCTTCTCCACATGACGGGGTGCGACCAAGGGTCACAACTTTTGGGTTGTACCTCTTCCTTAAGGATCATCGACCTTAGGGGATTCTTTACTTTACTTCAAGGGATTCTTCTCTTAGTTTTAAGGGATTCTTCACTTGACTTTAGGGGATTATTCACTTGGTTTAATGGATTCTTCAAGGCTCCTTCAAACTCCATTTGTTTACAACTCAAAGTGGGCACGTGGAAACAACCACATGTTATCTCATCCTGTGAGGGGAATGCTTAAAATCTACGCCATAAGGGGACCACTTTGTCAAGCATCCTTCAAGGATATTCAAGGATTCTTCAAGTGGACACATCATCATCACTTTTAGGGGCTTCTAGAATTTTCTTTAGGAATTCTTCTAATGTTGAAATCAGTGACAACCAATTTTCCAACAATCTCCCCCTTTGGCATTGATGGAAACTTAGTAAAACAACCGTACTCCCCCTGTCTTTGTGCTCTAATCCCAATGATTGTATTGTCCTCTTGTATTCATGTTGAATCCCCATGCATTCATGCTTCTAGTTTTACTATTTTTCTCTCCCCTTTTGACATCAATGGAAAAGGGTAACTCCCTTTGACAATATTCCCCTTTTTGTTCTTGCAAAAGATTATGGAAATGAATTTGGAGCAAAAATTACTCATAGTTTTTGTCGAATATACTTGAAGGTATCCCTAGGAAGAGGCCTTGTGAAGATGTCTGCAATCTGTTCGTTTGTTCCAATGTACTCCAACTCAATATTATTTTCTATGACTTGTTCCTGTAGAAAGTGGAACTTAATAGGAATATGTTTGGTCTTGGAATGCATTACTGGATTCTTGGATATGTTTATAACATTTGTGTTGTCAAAGAGTATCGAAATAGGCTCATCATGTCTCACTTGTATGTCTTGCAGGGTTTTCTTCATCTAGAGAATCTGAGTACAACATGTTGTTGTGATATATTTTGCTTCTGTTGTGGATAAGGATACTGCATATTGCGTCTTGCTCAATCAGGACACTAGGAAATCACCTAAGTAGAAATTTTCTCCACTTGTACTTATTCGGTCATCAATTCTTCTTGCCCAATACACATCCATCTAGGCGACCATATTTAACTCATTTCCTTTTGGATACCATAGCCAAATATTTGGTGTTCCTTTAAGATATATGAGGATCCTTTTCACTGCTAGAACATCGGTTTCCTTTGGTGTTGCTTGAAATATTGTGACCTATCCAACTGCTTGCATTAAATTTGGTCTTGAAGCTATCACATAGAGTACTAGGCTACCAATCATTGATCTATAGATTCTTTGATCCACTTCTTTAGATTCATCATCTTTTCTCAACTTGCAACCGATAACCATAGGAGTACTCACAGGTTTACAATCTTCCATTTTTAACTTCTTTAACACTTCCTTGATGTACTTGGTTTGGGAAATGAAAATTCCTTCATCTGACTGAGATATATAGAGTCCCAAGAAGAAATTCAACTCCCAAAGTAGGGAAATTTCAAATTCATTATGCATATCCTTGGAAAAATTCTCACTCAATATATCATCACCACTTCCAAAGATGATGTCATCAACATACACTTCAATAAAAAAACATATTGCCTTGATCCACTTTTATGTAGAGGTTACTGTTGGTCCCCGTTTTTGACTATGTTCTATGCCCATACTACATACCATTGACCTCCAACTCTATGCCAGTACCACCCTTTTTGACCTCCTTTTGATATAATCAACACCCTTTTACCACTCAAAAGGGTCGCCTAAGGTATCTTTGAAATTCAAGTTATTATTATGCATTTTTAAT
>JASDQU010408002.1:0-10581 GCA_032191745.1 Picea mariana
CTACGCATTTCTTCACCTTCATCAAGAGTCCAAGTAGGATTTTCTGGAGGCTTATTTGGTGTAGAAGTTCCCTTTTTGGGTGGCATGTTGGCCAAGTATCACTTTTGAACCTTGATTTTGAGGTGGTTCTGCTAGACAATATTTCTTCTGTTATATCTCCCAATTTTTGGCCCTTATAGGTATGAAACTTTCTCTTATTTAATTCTCTGATATTTCTTCTCTGTAATACCATAGGTCTGATCAAAATTGGATGTGCCAAGTGGAATTTATGGTAACTTCCCCACAACTTGCCGATTTTTGGCCTTTCCAGGAGATCTCACTTGTATAGTGTGCCCCGCACAAAATAATTGATATACAATTCTGAAACTCACACCCAAAATACTACAGACTTTCCATGATCCAATGCAACCAGTCCCATGCAATTTGAATACTCTAGGAAGAATTTATGATTGTTTTACCTGGAACACCTTCTTGAGACTAGTCAATAGGACTAGTCAGATACCCTATCTTACACAGGGTGTATATACAAATTTAAGATGACCCAGAAGCTGAAATTTTTATCACAGATACATTACTGATTTCTGTAAATGGCCTTCGGAGTTCAGGGTATGAAACGTTACAAAAAAACATTTATAGAAAAAATTCCACAATGAGTCATTTCAGGATGATTCTAGAACCCTATCTTGTACAGGCGGTATCTCCGAAAGTATAAGGCCTCGGGAGCTGAATTTTGAACCCAACGTACCTTGATCCATCTTCTAAATATCCTCCAAGCCGTTCCTTCTTAAATGTTGTAGAAAAAACGTTATAGTGAAAATTCCACAGTGTCTCAGATGTAGCAGCAAAACCCTAAGACCTTGAGCTCTGATACCATATGTTAAGAACCAAACATCAATATAGCATAGAAAAAACTCAGGAAAAGTACTCAACACCTTGAAAAAGAGATAATTTCAGATAATAAGCCTCTTCGAGGGGGCAACCTCCTTTTACCCCACTTAAATGTTCAAGTACAAGATGATTCAAAATGAAAATGTCTCCATGGTATATATAGGAGACTAGGAGGTATAATTACAACTAATGGCCTAAAGCCGACATAAATAAAATAACATTAATAATCTAATATGCCCCAATTAAGGGGTAAGCCGACATAAATAAAATAACATTACTAATCTAATGTGCCCCAATTAAGGGGTAATGATCCAATATTAGGGCTTAACAGACACAAAAACAATGTGAAACAGATATTCACGATATTACGAACAAGCCATGAGCTCAACGCTTGGAGATTTCTGGTAATTTCCAGTTGGATGATGATCGACTCAATTGTTGAAACCGACAGATGATTCGAAGAAGAAATTGCTAGAACAGAGTTTACAAACTCAATGAGTAAAAAAAAAAAAAAATATAAACGTCGAGCACTCCAATAACAGAATTTTATTCAGAAATTCCTTTCAAGCTTCTTGTCTGTCATATTCCATATCAAAAATTACAATTACAACTATGTTATTTAAACATTAACAAAATTCCCCTTCGATCTTCTAAAAGATTTTAATCAAGGCAGTGTTGGAATTTGGTTTCCTTGAAAGGTTAAGGCGGTCACCGTTTAGGCAATGTAAGACAAAATAGAAATCGGTGGTTAAACCCTTGATTCTTGAAAGGTCAAGACAGCCACCATTTCATCATTTATACAGATGGTGAGAATTGATTACATCCTAACATACTCCCTCTTAATCATTTCAAAAACAAAAATAAAATTGTTGTAAACAATGCATTACAGCTTACAGACCCCAATATTTTTTCTATGATTTTTAAATAGTTGATTTCCCAAAGGATTCGTAAATATGTCTGCAAATTGTTCTTCAGACATGCAGAACTAAACATAAATTTCTTTTCCATTTACCAGCTCACGAATGAAATGATACCTTGTATCAATGTGCTTACTCTGTTTGTGAAAAACATGATTCTTTGACAATGCAATAGTAGATTTATTGTCACAGACAATTTGGGTTGCATCATTCTGGTCATGCAACAATTCATTCAAGACTCTTCTCATCCACACAGTATGACATGCAGCTGCAGCTGTTGCAACATACTCTGCCTTAGTAGAACATAGAGTCACAATGGGTTGTTTCTTTGATGCCCATGCTACTGCTCTAGATCCAAGACTGAACACATACCCAGATGTGATTTTCCTATCATCAATGGAGCCTGGAAAATCACTATGAGTATATTCGATCAGCTCAAAGTTTAAATTTGATGTGTATCGGATACCAAAGTTAGTTGTTCCAGCAACATATCTCAGGATCCACTTTCTTGGTTGCCAATGAGTACTCTTCGGAGTCTCCATGAATCTTGAAATCAAACTTACAACAAACATGATATCAGGTATGGTTGTTGTTAAGTACATAAGGCTTCCAACCAACCTCTTATATAGAGTTGGATCAACATATGATCCCTCATCATACTTGCTCAGTTTAATACCAATTTCCATTGGTGTTGCAGCTGGTTTGCAATTCAGCATTCTAAACCTTTTCAATACTTCATTTGCATAGTTAGTTTGACAAATGAAAATGCCATCATTAGTTTGATCCACTTCAATTCCAAGAAAAAGCTTCATCAATCCTAAATCAGTCATCTCAAACTCTGTTTTCATGGCATTTTTAAAATCATCTACACATAGATCTCCAGTAAAAATCAGGTCATCAACATACAAACAAACAATCAAAATTTTACCTTTCTGGTTTACCTTTGTATACAGAGTTGGTTCACTTGGAATTCTGTTGAATCCAACACTGATCAGGTATTCATCAATCCTGCTATACCAAACTCTGGATGCCCGCTTCAATCCATATAAAGCTTTCCTTAACTTGTAAACTTTATCTATATGCTTATCAATATCATAATCTGTAGGTTGTCTAACATAAACCTCTTCTTCCAAATACCCATTCAAGAATGCAGACTTAACGTCCATATGATGCATGATCCATCTATTCTGAGCTGCAATAGCTAATACCATCCCCACAGTGTCAATTCTTGCTACAGAATCAAATGTTTCATTATAATCAATACAGGGTTGTTGACTAAACCCTTGAGCTACAAGTCTTGCCTTGTAGTTTTCAACTTCACCATCTGCACTCAACTTAGTCTTATAAACCCATTTAAAACCAATGCTCTTCTTACCTTCAGGTAAATTGACAAGATCTCAAGTGTTATTCCTTTCAATGGAATCAATCTCCTCATCCATTGCTTTTATCCATACATCCTCTTTAGTAGCTTCATCATAACTAACATAATCATAAGCTATAAATGCAAAATTTGAAATCTGATCTACTTCTTCATTCTGATCATACAATTTTCTTAAGATTCTAGTCTTCTGTCCTTTAAGTCTGTCTTTTAATGAAGCTAAAGTGGGATTTGATTCACTACTTACCTATGAATCTGATTGATGTCCACCATGTCCAGATGGCTCACCACGCTCATGAGTTCTGGGCGTTCTAAATTGAGATGGGATGGAATTTGATACTTTCCTTGTTGGACTTCTTGCTGCAGGCATATGTTCATGTGGAACCATATGTCCATCTCCTTCAGCCTACTCAACTCCATCATCATCTTCACAGGGTAACACAACTCCCTCTGAAATTGATTTGTCAATACTTCCATCCCAAGCTTCATCTTCTTTAAATTGAACATCTCTGCTGATTACATATTTCTGGGTGATGGGATTGTAGATTTTATATGCCCTAGACTCTTCACTGTATCCAACAAAGATACATCTCTCGCTTCTCTCATCCAACTTCCTACTCATTTCTGCAGGTACAAGTGTAAATGCAACACATCCAAAAATTCTGAAATGAGAAACATTGCAAGGCTTACCATCCCAGGCTTCCTGAGGTACATGATCCCTCACGGTCTTGGTCAGACTTCTATTCAAGGTAAAAACAGAACAAAGAACTGCATCTCCCCAATATTCATTTTAAATATGCTTCTCTTTCAACGTGCTTTGAGCCATATCCATGATGGTCTGATTCTTCCTTTCAGCTACTCCATTCTACTGTGGAGTATATCAAGCAGTAAGCTGCCTTTTAATTCCATGAATATCACGAAATTCAATGAATTCATTAAGTTTGTATTCACCTCCTCTATCAGACCTTAAGATTTTAATGGTTCGAACACTCTCATTCTCAACCATAGACTTAAACCTCTTGAAAACATCAAAGGCTTTAGATTTTTGTTTCAACAAATACAACCAAGTATTCCTACTGAAATCATCAATGAAAGTCATAAAATAAACACAACCATTCAAAGAAAGTGTTTGCATAGGTCCACAAAAATCTATGTGGACAATTTCCAATGGAGCTTTTGCTCTGTAGGAAACACCTGAAACAAATTTCTCTATGTGATGCTTCCCAAGTATACAACTCTCACAAGAGCTTGTAGGTTGTTGAATACAGGGCAGCCCCTTTACCATCTGCTTTCTGTAACATATCTAAGCCACCAAAATGTAAATGAACATATCTCAAATGCCATAACCAAGATTCATATGAACTTACAACTTTATAAACATTCAAAGAACCACTCAAATAATTTCTCATAACAAGTGGAAACATCCTATTCTTGGTCATTTCTACTCTTGCAATCAACTGTTTGCTGGGAAATTTATAATAGATTGTACATACCTTGTTCTTGAAGAACACTCTGTACTTTTTCTCCATCAGTTGTCCAATACTAATAAGATTTCATTTTAAACCAGGCGCAAAGTAAACATCATCAATATTTCTTCTATGATTTTTCTTAGTGTAAATTGGAACTATACCTCTACTATTGACTGTAACCTTATAGTCATTTCCCAGTTTGACTTCAAATTGAATACTAGTATCAATAGAAGAAAATAAGTCCCTATTACCAGTCATGTGGTTACTGCAACCACTATCCAAAAACCAAATATCATTAGCACTTTCCTGAGTGACATTACAAGTCAAGAACACAGGATTTTGATGATCCTCAGACTCATTTGTTATATGTGCAGACTGTTTTCCAGCATTTGCTTGCTTCTTCCAACATTTGTTAGCAAAATTCCCAAACTTCTTATAATAATAACAGTGTACGTTAGTTTTGTCATACCTCTGATTTTCTTGCTGCCAGGGTTTGTTGCTACTCCCTCTTAAATTAGGAGGATTCTACTGAGACTTCTCCTCAGACACTGATTCAGTTCTGTTGTCCCTTGGACCAAAAAATCGACCTCCTCTTCCACGATTATAATACCTTCCTCTGCCTCTGCCTCTAGTAATATGCAGTTTCGATTTGAAGGCATGCTCCAATGATCCTTCTTCATATCTAAACATCCTAGATTCATGAGCAACAAGAGAGCCAGTTAACTCATCAATTTGCATTTGACTTAAATCTTTAAATTCCTCTATGGGTACAACAATAGGTTCAAACTTCTTGGGCAAATTTCTCAACACTTTCTCAATAACTCTTTTATTTTCAATATCATCTCCATACTACCTGAGATGGTTCACAACACTCATTACTTGAGTCATGAAAGTATCAACACTTTCATTATCCTTCATCTTCAGATTTTCAAAATCCCTTCTCAAGTTCTGCAACTTAACTGTCTTCACCTTGGACACACCTTGATAACAAGTTTCAAGAATGTCCCAAGCCATCTTTGAAGATGTAGCACTAGCAATCTTCATAAAAATGGATTCATTTAATCCTTGTTGGATTAATCCAAGAGCTTTATTATCCTTCTTCCTATTTTCCTTCAAAAAAACACGGTCAACATTAGACAGAGCCAATTATGTTGTTGCATTGACTGGATCAACATAACCATCAATAACATAAGTCCATAAATTCTGAGAACGCAAAATCGTCCTCATTCTAATATACCAAGAGTCATATGACTTCTCACTCAGGACAAGAACCTGAACCTGAGAAGAATTACTACTAGACGCAACCATTTGTATAAAATTTGAAAGGAGTTAAATAAACCTTCATGCAGGAAAATAAGAGAATAAAATTTGGCACTAACAGGAATAATCTACAATGAACTAAGCACTTGCCGGATAGGTAGAATTGGCTCTAATACCAAATGTGAATAACCGGGGGTCAATCAAGGTTCAGGGTTTCGGCGTTTAGGAATGCTCGACCCAAAACAAAACACCCCAATGATTGTAGAATTGCGAAGTCGTAAGAAGGTTGTGGGCCCGGGACCTCGTGGTCTCAGGTATCAGCATTTGGAAGCACCCAACACAAAAAGAAATGCAAAAATCCCCCGAGTTGTGATATGGCGAGAAAAGTGTGGAGCCTGCTACTTCGGGTCTCGACAATTTAAGAGGAAAAATACAAAATGCAAAGATGCAACGATTGTTGCAAAGTCCCGACGTGTGAGAATAAGATGTGGGGCCGACCACTTCGGGTCTCAGTAGTTGAAAATGCACCTGACACAAAAACAACGTGAAACAGATATTCGCGATACTACGAACAAGCCATGAGCTCAACGCTTGGAGATTTCTGGTAATTTCCAGTTGGACGATGATCGACTCAATTGTTCAAACCGACAGATGATTCGAAGAAGAAATTGCCAGAAAAAAGTTTACAAACTCAATGAGTCAAAAAAATAACAAAATTATAAACGCTGAGCACTCCAATAACAAAATTTTATTCAGAAATTTCTTTCAAGCTTCTTGTGTGTCATATTCCCTATCAAAAATTACAATTACAACTGTGGTATTTAAACATTAACAAAATGCCCCTTCGATCTTCTAAAAGATTTTAATCAGGGCGGTGTTGGAATTCAGTTGCCTTGAAAGGTTAAGGTGGTCACCGTTTAGGCAATGTAAGACAAAATAGAAATCGGTGGTTTAACCCTTGATTCTTGAAAGTTCAAGACGACCATCGTTTCATCGTTTACACAGATGGTGAGAAATGATTACATCTTAACAATATCCATAGATCTAAGATCGTTTTTCTTGCGCGCCCTTACACAAGGATAAAATACATAGTGCTTTCAGTCAAACATAAAAGTCTTTCATAGAAAAGGTCCAACTGTTCAACGTCTGAAATGTCTACGTCTCATTAGAAAGTTTCATTCAATCTGAGGAGGAAGTTGAATGGATGCGAGAACATTTCCACAGAATATTGGTTTTTTTTGGTTTTCATGGTTGTGGGTTCAGCAGAAATAAAGCATTCTCGTATTTCTTTTAGTGCGGATCTGTTCGATTAAGAAGTGGCGTGAGGTGCACCATTGATGAAACATCGTGCAAGAATTACTGTGGAGACCATAAAATTACTTGCCACCAACAATAATGTATATGACATATTTATTAAATATATTGTAACCTCAACAGTCTGACTGTACACTGCCAGTTTTACTAGACAGTTGTACTTTCTATTTTTGTCTTTCTTGATCCTATTTAGCTCAGCCATCTCCCATTGCATTGTACTTCAACTTCTTCAGTACTTCATACATTTGAATATACTATTTTCTGTTCTATTCTTTTCTCTCTGCATTTCTCTTTGCTTCACAATTTATCATGGCATCAGAGCCTCAACAGTAAGCCTCTTCACACAGTCTGGAGAGAAACACAATCCTCACAGTGCAGAGTTTCACGGATCTAGAGAGCACGTGACACAGTCTCCTTCACAAAGTTTGGAGAGCTATCTATCATACTCTCGAAAGATCCTCGCAGGAAACTTCCACGAGGCAGCAGTCCATATTACGTTCAAAAGATCAACGTAGGAAGCTTGCAGAGGTTGCAGAGCGTACTACGCTCGAAAGAACGAGGAAGCAGAGACCGAGAAAGAAGAAACAGTAAATATTCTTGTACATTTTTTCAAGAATCGTCAAAGATTGATGAAGAAGAGCTGCAGAACCAAAGAATGTTTAAAGAACTCAAAGAATTCGTTCAAATTTGTTAAAGATTCTTGCAGGAGGCTAAAATCTTTGAAAGATTCACGAATCTTTCTTCCACAGGAGTAAAGAATGAGTCTCAGGTGCAAAGAACCGCCATTGAGGCCGTAAGATTCGTCCTGCAAATGGATCCAGAGAAGGAAACAATTTCAAAAGGGACGAAGAGAGCGCGAAAAAGACGAAAGAATTTCAGCTGTCAGATCTTGCGCAAAGGACCGACAGCCGTTGGATAAGCGAGAAAGTTGACGAGGTTTAGTCCTCTTCAGTGCCAAGGAGAAATTTTCGACTTGTGAATTCGTGAAATCCCGACATCATCTAGACCGTCCATCAAGCAACACGTGGTGAGATCTCGACATTTCGTGACTCGCAGGTGTAAAGGTTAGAAGACTATTGTGAGAATTCGTGAATCGCAAAATCACGAGTCATTCTGGACCATTGGATTGTGAAATATAGTGAGTTGTCGATATTCTCCCATCACAAAATCGGGAATCGAGAGTTGGATGAGCAAAGGAGACTACTCTCCAAAAACTCTGATACGCGAAATCCCGAGAAGACTACTGAGTCGTCCATCTCAGAGGACAGGTGGCAGCAGATCCAAGTGCCATTCCCATTTCGCCATTTCAGAGTTCACAGTTTTGAAATACCGTCGCAACAAGACTTCACAACTCGCGAAATCGCAATATGTGAAATAGTGATAAGATCGCAGTTGTCCATTTGGTTGGACACACGTCGAACATCAAGGAAATCGTCGGCGTTTCGGCAACCGGGGTTCTAAGTCGTCAGAGAAACTTGGAGTCTCAAGTCGCGAAATCACGAAACAACGAGGATCGTCCATATTGAAGGGACGCGTGGAGTAAATCCAAGGACTCAGGAAAAGTTCTGAAAAGGAAAGAGTCATCGGCGGATCGGGATTCGACAAATCATGAATCCTGAGGACAGGGATCTCGAGCACTTCGGAACTGCGAATTCTGAAATCCCAAGAGAAACTCGGCGCATCGGCGTTCAACGTTTCGCGGATCCTGGAGATGAGACATCCGGGTCATATCCAATCGCAAAATCGCGAATAGATATCACGACCGTCCATTTGCTGGGACGCGTGGCAGAGATCAAAGGAATCGGGAAAGTCTCGAAAGGAATACGCCATCGCAACATCGGAGATCAAGGAATTGCGGAGACAAAAGAGCTCAACATCAAGGTTCACGAAGTCCCGATTCGTGATATTCCGATAAGATTTGGTTCGTCAGATCACAGCACGATCTGGACCGTTAATTTGTCCAAAGGCGAACTTCGCGTTTCGACATTCTGAAAGGAAAAAACAGGAAAATCCCGTAGCGCTTTAAAAGTAAGGTGTGTGGTCACATTGCAAGGATACTAAGGGCCAATTCAAGCCCGATAAGCTCCCTTCAGCCATCGGTAAATCGGCGTTTCGGCAATCGGAGGTAAACACGAAATTTTCCTTTATTTTTTCTGCAAATTTTTTTTATGGCGTCGTCTAGCAATTTAGGACCAACTCAGGGTCCGATTCTTCTGGGAAAGAACTACGAATTTTGGTCTCTTTGAATGAGATTGTTCTTGCAAGCACAAGAGTGTTGGGAACCAGTGGATCTTGGATATGTGGAACCAGATCCAGCAGCCCTTGCTGCCATGACAAATCCACAGCAAATTGCTCAGGAAACTCAAAGAAATAGAGAAAATAAAGCGAAATTATGGATTTAGAATTCTGTGGATGATTCGATTTTATCAAAAATCACAAGCGCTGGTACTTCCAAACAGGCCTGGGACATCCTTAAATCTTCCTACCAAGGAAATGACAGGGTCAAAACAGTTAAACTGCAGACCTTGAGAACTCAATTCGAGACTCTAAGGATGACAGACTCCGAAAATGTGGATCAGTTCATGACCAGAGTCATGGGAATCGTGAACCAGATCAGATTGACTGGTGAAACCCTCACTGATCAACACATTTTTGAGAAAATTCTCAGAAGTTTACCCAAGAAATTTGAAATGGTTGTAACAACAATCCTTGAATCCAAGGATCTGTCAATATTTTCAATAGATGAACTAATTGGTTCTCTGGTGACACATGAGACCAGACTGCATCTCACTGATGAGTCAATCTCCAATGCCTTCAAAACTCAATTCTCCTTCAACAAAGGGAAAGGAAGAGGAAGAAGTAGAGGTCACCAAGGAAGAGGGATCAATCAAAATAACTCTCATTCCAGTGGAGGTAACAGACAACAATATCTGAATCAAAATTTCCAAGGTCAAAGACAACAGCAACAAGATCAACATCAAAATTTCCAGCCTCAAAGAGGCAGAGGGAGAAGATCAAATGACAAATCAAGCATTCAATGCTATTACTGCAAAAAGTATGGGCACTATGAATCTGAATGCAAGAAGAAGCAAGTAGATCAGCTCTCAGGCAGAGCACATGTGGCAAATCACACAGGAGAAAACTCAAGAGGTATGTTTCTCTCATGCCACAAGACTGAAGAACAACCTAAATATCTCTGGTTGTTGGACAGTGGATACAGCAATCACATGACAGGTAACAAATAATTACTTTCATGCATTGATTCTTCAATCTCATCTGATATTACACTAGGAAATGATTACTTATTCAAAGTTCAAGGAAAAGGAACTGTTCCTATTCTTACTAAACAGAATGT
>JASDQU010408009.1:0-10581 GCA_032191745.1 Picea mariana
TAACACGAAGGGAGTAAGAAATTTAAATTATTCATAAAAAATCAGTTGGAATTAATTGTTTTATCTTTTTGATAATTTAAAATATACTAACTAAATGATAAAAGGGAAAAAGGGTTAAATTCCACACCTGCCTTTTTGAGTTCTAATTAAAAAGGGGAAAGAGGGAAAATCTAAATTTTTAAGAAACTAGGAAAAGAGGTAAACATAAAAAGGGAAAAATGGGAACTTAAGGGAAAAAGAGGAAGGTCAAACTTAGTAAAGCATCTACCATTTAAGAGCTTTCTAATTTAAACTGAACTAGCAATTTAATAAAAGGGAAAGTTATTAAAACTTGTAAGAGAATTTGGGGACACCTAGGAGTGATTCTAGGAGTAACTCTAGGTGGGTGAGGGAAATAAAGATAATTAATTAATCAAAGAAGTTAATTTATGGAGGAAGGAAGGGGATGGGTGACACTTTTACGGGGAGGAATTTTTAGGAAATTAATTATAAAAACTTAACTAAAAGAGAATTTTTGGAAAGTAAGGAACCACAAAACTCTATATAATAAAGGGAGGTTATGGAGGGTGGAGGATCTTATGTTTTCGTAATGTTACGATGCAGAAATATCTACTTGACTGACTTAACTTGTGGGAGTTGGGATACCCAACTCAGTGAGAAGTGGTAGCTCATCCTTGGGAGACGAGCTGGGAGCTAGTCGAAATCTCTGGATAGTGAGTGTGTGGCCCCTTTACGGCTCGGGGGCTAAGGGGTAAGAAGAGTACCCCTAGCATTGGCTAGGAGGTACCAGTGAAGTCTCGACGGTCGGCAAGTGGGAGTTGCACGGAGCGCGCGGACGTCACTCAGAGTGGGCGATCAAGCAACGGTACTCTCTTTTCATTTTGTATAGTATATATTGTAGGTTTTATGCTTGGATCTGCATGTTGATTAGGTAAGTAGATTGAATTTTTAGATTGATCATTGAATTTTTCTTAGCCTAGCTCGATGATTGTTGACTCCCATGGCCTTCATTTTCCCCACACGTCTTGACCACCTTGATGTGTTGATTGTGACCTTCGTGGTTGTTTAGCCTTTGTCCCTAGCCCACCAATCTTCACCTGAGAAGTCGGCCAGGAGCCTAATCTACGGTCATCGCCTTAGCGTTAAAAGACCTATGGATCTCAATGCCCTGGTTTCCTGTTCGAGGATGATGAAGCGAAGGACGAACCCATCCGTCATCTACCTCTGTTGTTTTCATTATCTGATTGATGGCCATTGCGCCTTCTGCTGTTGAGAAAATTATTCCTTTTTTATCCTTCCTATCCCTTAAATTTCTTACCTTGCGTTCTGACCCAGCTGGCCAATGATTTTTCCTTTGCTTGAATCGGCTCTAAGGAAAATTTCACCCTGCGTTTTTCATACATCTGGCATGCGTTTATCTCTACATTTCTTTGTGTTTATCTCGACGCTTATTCTCTGTGCCTTCTTGCGACTGAAATGACCCCTGCGTGTAGACAAGATCTCTGCGGTTTAGATATCTACAAGCGTGGACTTGACTGAGCGTGAACGGCATTTTTTTCTCTATGTGTTAGCTGTGTTTTATTACTAGGTCTTAGCAGTGATTGACTTTGTAATCGTTCTTTTACTTATGCGTGTAATGCATTCGTGAAAAGGTGTTTTATTTGGTAGTTATAATTTAACAGGATTGGGCCTTATTTGGTTGTTTTATGGTACTGTGTTTTATTCTGGGGAATGCCTTTGGCATTCGCAGCCACCAGTATATTTCTACATTTACTGTCAGTTTTTGGCATACAGAGAAGCAAGTAAATCACCCTTCCTTTTAAGCTCAAGAATTACACTTCTTTTGGGTAAACTGTTTCGTTTATCCACAGGTTCCAGCCCTGCTTTAGCAAAGAGGATCACCAACAATGACTCAGTGAATCACTCATTCCCTTGCCACAAGTTAGAGTAGGAAAACGATACCTTTAATCCTAAGCAAGCATTTTACTACATTCACTCTTCTGGGGTATTATGCTCCTTACCTTCAAGATGTCGCCCAAGCTACTGTAATGGTAGGCGAGGATCTTAGCGTTGTATCTTCCATAAAATTTGAAGGCCACTTGATCAAGTTCTAGGTCCCCGTGAATTTAAGGCAGGACACACCCTATCCAGTCAATTTAGGTGGCTCTACAACTTTAGAATAATAATAATAATAATAATAATAATAATAACGAAAAGAAAAACACAACTCGCTCATTGTATTTGGGTTTTCCTACTTAGTGGTTGCGTCGTAATTATGCCTGGACTGGGCTGGCGTTTCCTGAGTCTACCTAATTTCTTGACAGTGATTTTTATTCCTTCTGTCTGTGTTTGCACAACGACTGACATTGTCAATCCTGCGATTGTTGCTTCTAATCAGACGATGTCACCCTCCTAAGGAATGCATTGCATTCATTTTTGTCCTTCGTTTCTGAAGGGATTTCTATCGTCGAACTTATTTCTTATGTTTTTACTTAATGAGTTTCACTGCATGTTTTTACTACTCTGACAATTTCTACCTTTTTAAACTACTCTTGTTTTCTGTGTGCCTGCCATATGCCCTGGGTTTTCACTTCATGTCCAAATCACCTTGGGTCTACGTGGTCGCCCTCTCTAAGAGTGCATTGTCATTTATTAATGACCTGCATTTAACTTTGACAGTGAAGCTTTAGTATTGTTTATGTATTCCTGAGTTTAACGGTATTAACTCTAGCCTACTGATAACATCCTTGAACAGTGAAACATTAATTAGGACAGCCTTTTTTTTGGGCTAAGGATAGCATTCTCAGACCACAAGTTAGTCAATTGCAGTCGTTGCAACCTTCTGGATTTACCATTCATTGTGTTTCACTGCCAGATCATCCAGCCTATGGACAATGCCGAGCTTGTCAGTACAGACGACAATGAATTAAATATTCATTCTTTAATATCTGTGAGGGTAATAGATCTCCAAATGCTTTTTATTGTTTAGTTTATAATTGTTCCAATCTTTAATTGGTAATAGATTTAGAGTTGCTATTTATTTGTTGTTTAAATGTGTAATGATAGATTTATAATTGGTTTTAGGTTGCAAGGTTGTTATAGATTTATAATTCCTTTTTAATTTGATTAAATGTATACTCGATAATCCAATACAGTGGTTGGCTACTGATATCCTGTTAATAAAGTCTTGTTATTATTCAATTACCAAAATTGATTATATCAACTAAATCGGTGCGCATGATTACAGGTTATTAAGGTTGATATCCATTTAATGACAAAATTTTTTGTGCCCAATTTATTATTTTAGGTAATAAGCATACCGTGTGGGCATATGCTAAATATGCTTGAATCCATTGGAAGATATTTTTCCTATTTGCTCTATTCAAGGACCTGGGATTGAACTCGATTAATGTAATTGTATTCATGCCTTAATAATTTCTCCTTGCTAGGTGGCTTAGGGTCATTCCACCCCTTTTTACCTAAACTTAGATGGTCCCTCTTTATCAAATTTAATACCCCACAAGAGGGTTGTTGAGAGTTTATTGTCTAGGTACACTGTTGTTTAGCATAAGAATTTTTTTTAGGGGGGCATATTGTCGGATATTAATGTATGATAAGTGTTGGCATTTTTGTTGTGCCCTGTTTATGGAAAGTTTCTTTGGCGCTTGATTCTTCGTATCAATGAATGATTTAGTTAAAAATTTAGTTGCGTGAATGAATTGTATTGTAATAATGATGGTTTAGATCTTAGACTTCTTGCGCCTCGAGCATTTGAAAATGCATGTGCCATGGTTTTAATATGGTCCCTATGTGATTGATGTGCTGAGGATATCATCCTTAAAGTGCGTTGTGTTTTTCCTAACGCAAAGGAGCATGTGAAATTTAAAATAATAATAATAAAAATTTAGAGCAAAAAACAAAATTGCATCTTTTGTTTCACTTGTAGTCGTAACTATGGGGTCGTTACAAATTAAAAGAGATGAATATCATTTGTCACCCTTCCTGAGGGTAATTATTTCTCTAAGTACTCAATATAAAGAGATTTTTCTCCCAGCCTTAACCTCTTAAACAAGCATTTCCAGTTCCATGGTGATGTAGCATTTTCTACCCCTACTCACACATTAATACTTAACTACATTTCAACCAAGCCCCCTTTCATTTCCCCCATCAAAAATATAGGAACCTTTCATTTTGGACCTAAGGTTATACCTACAAGAACTCTCCCTTCCCTCATTAATACCTTTAACAACCTTCATATGAGACAAAATTCCAATATTTTAATCTCCCTCCACCCTACTTGTATGGGGATTCAAAACATATAAAAGGGATAGGTATTTTCCATGTATATTGTAGAGTTCATTGAGAAAATACCCTCCCTCCCAATCATAATTAGATTCAATATTCAATGCGAACCATGACGCAAAGACAACATAACTATTTACAAGGGAAAATTAATTTAAAAGGGGAGGGGGGGATGTTTCAATTCCTTACCAAATTCTAGCAACAGAGGGGATAATATGGATAACCCTTTCAATTCTTCATTTTGAATCTTTGGATTGTGCTCCATGTTAACTATTTCAGTAACCACCTGATCCAAAAAAAAATCCTCTTCCAAAGGTCCTTGTTTCTAAGGAATATCTAGGATTATTTCCTTATTAGAATGTTGCACTTGTGGTCTCATACCACCCTCCTTGTATATAGAATAAAACCCATTACCATCTCTTTTAATCCCTTTTAATTAGCCATCCAGGATTTTCAATCACCAATTATTTATTCTTGAAGGGAACACCACATTCATTGACTAGATGCCCATACTTGTGGAAATGAATGCAGGAAGCTTGCATAATCAATAAATTGATCAATAGTAACTGACCCTCGAATAAGTAACATGGTTTGATATAAAAATTGTCTTATGTTCAATGCCACAAGAATGTGGGCAATAGTCAAATTTATGGATTCCTTAAAAGACATATTCACATCATAAAAAATCCCTAAGGAGTTTATAATCATCTTGGACACTTCAAAGGGCCAAAAATCAATGGGAATTATAAGAAGTGTCATCCATACTAGAGTCATCTCAACCTTTTCTATTCAAGCATTGAATAAATCCATCCAGGGTTTTAAGGATAGGGGTGTCTAATCCCACTTCCAATGTGTTCCAAATATTTTCTCGATGTCTTCAATTGGGCACAGAAGGAATGACATCCAAACTCTATAGAAAATGTAATATGATGAAGAATACCTTATATTGGGTTCCCATTGAGCCGATCCATTTTTTTAACAATTTATCACCCATCTTATGACCATGAAACTGACCCACAATCACCCTCTTCACTAAATCAATAACCTCATTCATTTTTACATCCTTTTTAAGAATTGATTCATTGAATCAATTCATTTTTTAATACACTTCTTACATTTTCAGGGAAGTAGAACTATATCCAACTCCACCTTATGATCCAGTTTATTCATCATAATCACATGTAACCATCCTTGTATATAAATAGAAGAAATATATCTTCATAAATAGTGAATTGTACCACCTAATCACAACATATGAGATCTTAAGTTCAATATTTTGATTTAGATGCATTAAATATTATTAATCAACTACCTAATCCATTCACTAAAATCCTTATGATAAAGATCTAAAAATCCTTTAACAGTTCAATGATAAATCAACCGAAAATAATATAAGTACACAACAGAAGAGCATAAATAGTTTTTTTATTGTAACAATTTCATATTAATTTAAACCACCTTCATGAACCCACCCTCATGTTCCATGATCATCCCCAAACTCAAACAACAAAAAGTATTCTAAGCCATCCTATTACATTGAACATGTAACTATGGTTTGTTTCACCTTGAAAGTCAAGGGTAAGGTCCATTAGAGTATTAAACTCTTACTAAGATTCATATGTTATGCCACATTCATATTAACCCTCGAGTGAACATAAATACATAAATAATATTAATTTATCTATGTCCATGAAATTCCTTAAACATAATTTGTTCAAGATAAACTAAAAATTACCTTATTTACAAAACATTCATCTAGTATGGATTTCAAAACCACACATCGAAGCAATAGACACATCCTTCAAGATTCATCACTACGGATTTCACAACAATACAACACATGTAGGATCATAAACTAATGTTATCAATGCGAAACCTCTTACACACCAACAAGGGTGCACACTAATTCATTCATAAAAACACCGTTATCAAGTCATGGGCCTACAAGTCATCACTTCTTCTCTACTTCTTGATTGTTGGTATATAAATCCTTTATAATCTCAATTTTACCCAAAGAATATTTATTGTTATGTATCATACATACTACTTCACATTTACCAATGAAAAACATATGCCAAAAAATCAACAACACCTATATAACAATCATTTCAAAGGAAACACGAGAATTTCAATCGCATTCATCAATAATGTATTTATGAGTCAAGATCTAACTCTTATGCAAATAAAGCATTACTTATAGGATTATATTCATAACCAACATTCCATAGTAAACACAAGTAAAATCCCTTAAGCCCCACGTTCTTTTCACCAAAGTCCAACTTAATAACTATATTAGAGATTCATGATTTACATGCCAAATTTTTGACACTATCAACTGGCCATACTTTAGCATACAAATGTTTCAATCAAGCATAATGATACAATACACACTAAATTTTTTGGTTACCTTTATAGAAAATTACAATTATTATCTTAAATGAAATGCGTTCGAGAAATCTTATTTACAAATCAAGGAGTTTTGGGCTAAGTTCTATTGAAATCCAATTCAGTTCAGATGCTTCTATTACAAATCAAAAAGAGTTTCTATCATTATCTTCAACGGTAAGCTAGTCTAGGCCTTTGACTATGATATAACCCCAACTTCTTGAAGGAGGGTACTATAATATGATTGGAAGGGGGGAATATATGGGGTTAAATGTACATGTAATGTGTAAATGCATATGTAATCAGGTCAACCTAATAATAAAGGGAACACATGTACAATGTATGAATAAGTATATATAGAGATCATGTAGTCATTATTGTGGACATGTGAATTGTGAAGTATGAATGGACTTGGGTATTTGGAGGAGGTTATCTTATTCTTTAAGGAGTTATTGTGTAACTTATCTCTATTATGTATCTTAGAGTTGTGTTCCACACTCACATTGGTGCACATGGTGTGTAATTTTGGTTTATTGTGGTATTTTAAGCATTTGGACCATAACAGACTACTTCTTAGGGTATTCCTTATCATAGTGTGGTCCACCACAAGTCCAACATCCACTCCCTAAGGTGTATTAAGTGTATTAGATGACATTTAATGGGTTTGAGGAGTACTATGAATAAAACCCTAAGAACATGTGCCACTTTGCTTAACATTGGGCCTATAATTAGCTATCCTTTGTCTAAAAGATGGATTCTTATGAATCCCCAAATCATTTCCCCTCTAGGATTCTTAATATTTCAAAAAATAATATTTGGAACTACCCCCATGAAATCCACTCCATGGGGGTTTTTTATAAAAATAAGGGACCAAAGACCTAGGCCTCCAACCAATCTAAAACAATCCAATGAGACTTCAAGTAATCCATTCATATCATTAAATCATAAGAGCCAGAAGAAATCACATAATATTTGTTTTAGTTTTTCATACTCCCAAATATAATATGTATCCTTGTACCAAAGGAACAACACCCTGAGTACATCCAAAATCCATCTGGAAATATCTTTTCGGCCGAAAGATATTCAAGTCGAAAACTTCTTTCGGCCGAACGATTATTTCGTCTGAACTATTCTTTCAGACGAACTATACTTTCGGTCGAACTATTTTTTTGGCCGAAAACTTCTTTCGGCCAAAAAATTGTTTATATATTAACCGCACATCGCAAATGTAACATTTTTCTCAGCTCTTCCCGACTATGATAGTGAGTGATTGTGAGTGGTTTTGGCATGAACATGGTGTTGGCTCGGATGTCGTGTTGGTGAGTGCTCCTTCGGGCAGTCGTGTTGTTGTGTTGGTGGGCAGTAAGGCGAGCCGAGCTTCAGGTAAGCTTTGTAATTTTTTATTTTTTATTTTTATTTTTATTTTTAATTTAAATTTTAAGTTATATGGTGGCCCCTGTAGCCAAGTCATGGTCACGCCAATGGCTTGGCCACAGGGTTGGGCCCCTGCGGCCAACCCTATGACCAAGCTGCTGGGGACAATGATACAACAACATTTACAATATAAGACCAAAATTCTCATTGAGAGATAAGCCAAGATTTTCAACTTTCTATGCCAGATGAATTTAGAAAATGGATTTTCATCTGATTGAAAGATTATATTTTCACCTTCAATTATTAGTATAATTCCTACAACAATTCAACTACTTTTGTTTCCTTTGCCCAACATGGCTTAAATTTTAGGAATTTTCACTGCCATCAAACACTTTTTGTTGAAGTTCTACTTATGTCTCCCTTTGTAATCTTTGTTTTGAGTCTTTGAAGTCTTTTTGAGTTTAAATGCTTTTGTTTTTAGAAGAAAATATATATCAGTGTTTAGATAATTTGATATATTGTCATTTTGAAAACAGTTTTAATCTTTGTTTAGTCGTCTTATATTTTTGTAACATAGGATAAGTTCTGACAGTTAAAATTTCAATAAGTTTCTAGAGTTTTCTAAATTCATAATTCTGCGCTTCTACCATTATTTTCAGCTTCTTTGTATCCCCCTTTCAAAATATCACCAGTTTTGCAAAGTCTTAGAATTAGAAATAATGACCTTATTTAGATAAAAACAATATTATTATTAAATATTTAACCCTTAACTCACTATAATATTTATCATATTTATTGAGAAGATCCCATGCAGTATCCCAACCAACCATCATATATTATACACTATAACAAGTAAAATATGCATGTTGGAAAATATATTGGAAAATATGGAAAATATATTGAATGATTGAATTTCAAAACAAAACATCCTAGAAAAGCATTGTGTAGATCACAAAGATAATGTAAGAATATCACCTAAACTACTCCATTAGCATCATTGTGGACATTACCATTTGGAACCATTAATTTTGTGACAATTAAGACTCACTCAATTGCATCTTCTTCAAAATATATACGCCATTAAAACTCACATTACTATTTGTAGAAATAGGCTTCATTACCACCATAAATTTTGTGACAATTAAGACTCACTCAATTGCATCTTCTTCAAAATATATATCCCATTAAAACTCACATTACTATGTTTACAATAGGTTATGATGCACTTGAATTTGAAATTATTGTCATGATTGCTCTCAATCAACATGAATTTCCACCTTATATGACTATATTTAATCTAGATTTCTAACTTCAACTAAGCCTCACAAATATTACATTTTCTCCACCTCATCTTAATTTATATTAGGAATACGAACAACCCTCATACCCATCCCATGTAACATGACAACAAAGGAATTAGGATAAAAACTCAAGGACATAAACAATGCTAATGGGAAGTTTATCAATGGAATATAATCCATGTTCATGCAAGACCTTCACCTCGTCATGATTAAAACATGTTGATGTTATTAGTGGGTATGTGAGGTTATGAAGATTAAACTCGTTGTTTTGGGGATTCTAATGCATTGCATTATATGTGGTCTTAGTGGATCCAACCATAGGGAAATTTTAAGGAATCTTAAAGAAATGTTCTAATATGTTTTTTTATTAGATCCAACCATAGGGAAATTTTAATGAATCTTAAAGAAATGTTATAAGGAATATATATGTGGTCTTAGTGGATTCAACCATGTTCAAAGAGTATGAACATGCTATCAAGTTAATTTTGGGTAGTTATCCACTCAATGTTAGACTTTATTTCTTTCTATATTCTCAAAAGAGTGAGACAAAGTAAATGGTTAATGACATGTTAGAAGTTGAAATCATGCGTCTCAACAAGAATGTATTCTCTTCTCTAGTGATATTAGTAAAAAATAAGGATAAGTCTCAAAGGATGGTCCTATACTATAGGGAATTTAATAAATTGTGCTTAAAGATAAGTTTATCATTCCTACCATTAATAAATTATTAACTTGTATTTGTAACCCCCTTGCTTGTTGTTTTTCTGAATTGATTTCCCTTGGCGAACCCAACTTCTGATTTCAATGACTTCTATGTGTGGGTTTTATTGATTATTATGAAAATATTGTGGTTTTATCTTCCGTCCCTTATCCCTTTAGTCATCATTATATGCCTAAGTAGTCGATTAGGAGCCGAATCGACGGTTGTCACTTCGGTGTTTAAAGATCTATAGATTCAAATGCCCTACTTTTCTATGCATGGATTGTTGGAAGATTGATTGTTGTCATTGATGTCAACCCTAGTCATGGGTTTTTGACCACGATATTGATAAAGGTATTTGGACATGAAGGAAAATGCACATGCATATACAACACCCATGAATGGATAGTATACATCATGCTGTTTCCAGTGGTATGTGGCACGTCACATGGATCCTCATGGTTGAGGAGAAATGAATTTTTGAAGATGACAAAGTGAATTGAAAAAGGAAGTACATGT
>JASDQU010408015.1:0-10538 GCA_032191745.1 Picea mariana
AAAGAAAGAACAATACAGTACAAGAGATGGCAAAAACCATGTTGAAAGATTCCAAGTTGGGTGACATCGTTTGGGCACATGAAGTACATATGGAAGTTCATATCTTGAATAGAGGAATGCTCATAAGTAACAATGATACGACTCGTTGTCATATATGGAAAGGAAGACCTGCAAATGTGAAGCATTTTAGAGTATTTGGAAGCAATTTCTCTATCAAAAGAGAAGACGACATGATTGGAAAATTTGAATCCCAAGTTGATAAAGGCATATTTGTATGGTACTCAAACAAACATAAGGAATACAAGTGTTTCAATACGAGACTCAACAAAATAGTGGATATCATCAATGTACATATTGGCGAGGCTAGTGTACGAAATTCCAAAGAAGAAAGAAAATACTCAGTAGAGAAGGAAGAAGAAGAGGATTTAAAAGAAGAAGTAGAAGAAGTAGAATCAAAAGAATAAGAAGAGCATCTAGAAGCAAAGAAAAAGGAATATGACCAACAAAATCTTCATATATCTCCCAAAACTCCTAGCTGGAGAGTGCAGAAAAATCATCCATCAGAATAGATCATTGAGAATAAAGTTGTAGGAGTTGAAACCCGAAGAAAATTACCCTCACTAGAACAATAACATCTAGCTCTGTTGTCCACAGTTGAACCCCGCAATTTTAAAGAATCCAACACCGATGAACACTAGGTCAAAGCTATGGAAGAAGAATTGGATCAGATAGAGAAGAATGAAACATGGGAACCTGTTCCAAGGCCTAAGGATAAGAATGTGATTGGCACGAAATGGGTATTCAGAAACAAGTTGAACGAGGATGGATAGGTAGCTAGGAATAAATCAAGGTCAGTATGCAATGGATATGATTAGGTTGAAGGAATATATTTTGAAGAAACTTTTTCCCCAGTTGCCAGAATGGAAGCAATTAGATTGATCTTGTCTTATGCATGTTCAAAGAAAATCAAAGTATATCAGATGGATGTAAAGTCAACATTGCTAAATGGAGAACTAGAAGAATAAGTATACATAGAACAACCAAAATGATTTCTACTATCATAAAAGGAAGATTGTGTTTGCAGATTGAAGAAGGAACTATATGGACTCAAACAAGCCCCCAGAGCATGGTATTCAAGATTGGAAAGATATCTACAACAAAAAGGGTTCAAGAAAGACAATGTAGATAACAATATATACATAAAGGTAAA
The DNA here is from genome assembly GCA_032191745.1 of Picea mariana. Lineage (NCBI taxonomy): Eukaryota > Viridiplantae > Streptophyta > Pinopsida > Pinales > Pinaceae > Picea > Picea mariana. The sequence goes on from JASDQU010408015.1 coordinate 1,211, forward strand.
TCAAAATAATTTGTTAATAATTGAAGTTTATGTTGATGACATTATTTTTGGCAGTAATGATGATAGGATGAGTCATAAATTTTCTAAAGACATGCATAATGAATTTGAAATGTCATTACTTGGTGAGTTGTCTTTCTTTTTGGGACTTCTCATATGTCAGCTAGATGTAGGTATTTTCATCTCCCGGACTAAGTATATCAAAGAAATGTTGAAGAAGTTTGGAATGGTAGATTGAAAGCTCGTAAGTATTCCCATGTAGATCTGTTGCAAATTGAGAAAATATGATATATCCAAGGATGAAGATCAAAAACTACATATCGATGATTGGCAATTTACTCTATGTGATTGCATCAAGACTGGATGTGATGTAGATAGTTGGACATGTGGAAAGATTTCAAGCAGCACCAAAGGAAACACATGTTGTGGCAGTGAAAAGAATATTCATATATCTCAAAGGAACAAAAGACTATGTATTATGGTATCCAAAAGGGAGCTATCTATCTCTAGTTGCATACATGGATGTGGATTGGGAAGGAAGTGTTGATGACTGAAGAAGTACAGTGGATTAACCTTCTACTTGGGTGATTGTCTAGTATCTTGGTTGAGAAAGAAATAGTATTCAGTATCATTGTCCACAACAAAATCATAGTACATTGCATCAACAACATGTTGTACATAGGTTCTCTAGATGAAGAAAACTTTGCAGGACATACAAGTGGAATATGATGAGCCTATTCCAATATTATGTGACAATACCAGTGTTATACGTATCTCTAAGAATCCAATGATGCATTCTAAGACGAAACACATTCTGATCAAGTTTCACTTTCTACGGGAATAGGTTACAGAGAAGAACATCAAGGTAGAGAATGTTGGTACAAAAGAGAAAATTGCAAATATCTTCACCAAACCTCTTCCGAGGGAGACATTTGAGTATCTTAGATAGAAACTTGGAGTAGTTTCAGCCCCACAATGAATGGTTTTTGAAAGACTTGAATACTTTTTGAATGCTTTTTATCAGAGATGTACATGAGGAATCACCATGAAGAGAAACATCAGTAGAAATCAGAGGCTTACTGATAGGGGGAGCATCCCCAAGGAGAAGTCTTCCTTTCCATTGATGTCAATGGGGTACATAAAAATAGATGCATGGAAAGGAAGAGAAGAGGCATGAAGATAGGGGGATCCAACACATGAAGATAGCCAACATGAGCATGAATGTTTCCAATTTTGTGTCTAAGTGTTTCCATCAATGCCAAAGGGGGATATTGTTGAAAGATTAATTAAATAATTGTTGAAAGAATAATTATTGTAGGGATTAATTAATTTTTGAAAAAGTTTTTAGGGATTAATCAATTATCGAAAAAGATTAATTGTCGAAAGTTTAGATGTTGGAATATTGGTTGTCATTGATTTCAACCCATGAATATTTTATCCTCCTCGGTTTGGAAAGTCTTGGGATCTCCCAATCTTGTGTCTGCTTCGCATGAGTTGTTGGCTTTTGAAAGATGTCCTAGTGAATATTTGGGGGTTCTTCCTCAGTTGCCTATCTCGTTATGTGGAAAGACTGTCCTTGTTGATGTTATAGTGGTGCAAGGCCCATTAGATTTCAATATGCTTCTCGGGTGTGATTATGTATATGCTATGAAAACTATGGTGTTTACACTCTTATGGGTGATGCATTTCCCTCATAATGAAAGCATTGTCACTATTGACCAGCTGGCATCTGAGAATCATCATCCTAATTCGGCATTAGTTCAGGCTTCCCCTTTATATGTTCCTAGTGTTCGTGTAGACTCTAGCCCACCACGGGTTAATTATGTGGCATCTTATCCTTGGTATTCAATTGCTTCTAAGCAGGAACCTATGCAATCATGTTTTCTCTCCAGAGACTTGGTCTCAACAATTGATCCTTTGTCTTATCCAATGGGGGCATGGGAGCCCTTGCTTCCCCCTCTTGTTCCAAGTGATCTTGAGTCTCCTTCTGAGTCTGATCTTGTTGTTTGTAGATCCTCAAGCCCTCTTTCTTGTGATTCTTCGTTGATAGACTCTACCAGTCCTGGCCAAAGCCTCCATTATTGTATGGAATATGGTCAGTTTACTTCACCCTTTGGTACTGTAGACCCTCGTTTGCGTGATTTCTCGGATTTTAAATTGCCTTCAGATGAGGCTATTCTTGAAGCCACAACTACATTTTCTATGTTGTGGGAGGAATTACATCATGGTTTTTGTTTTCTTCCATTTTGGGAGACTTTCCAAGTGGACTATCGAAGAGACTCTTGGTCTGAGCCTAGCAGTGGGCTCTACCTGAACCAGTTTCATACATGATTCGTAGCCCCTCGGGTCTTCTTTTAAGCCCTTTTTAGACCCTTTAAACATGAAAATATTGTCGAGCGATCTTCTCTCCCTTCATGCTCACCAAACTAAAATTTGAAGGCACGTCTGTCCAGCGGTAGTTTACCCCTTTTTCGGTCTGGATGGTCAACTGTACAAACAAATGTATACTCTAGGAGCTACGGTTCACTAGAAGAGTATTCTTAGGTATGATTTTAACCCTTTTTCGACCCTGAGAGACTAAATTTATGAAAAATATACCCCCATGGAGCCCATAGTTAAGCTCTTTTCAGACTCCCTAAAAGTGAAAAGATTGTCGAGTGACCTTGTTCCTTCACACTCGTTAAAATGGTCCAGAAGAACACCCTATATGGAGTCCATAATTAAGCCCTTTTCAGAATCCTTAAAAATGAAAAGATTGTTGAGTGATCTTGTCCTTGTCATACTCATTAAAATGATTTTGAATAGACGTCTTTTCGGTGCTAGTTTACCCCTTTTTCGAACCGAATAGACTACCTTCGAAAAAGGTACCCCAGTGGAGTCTCCTTTTACGTTTTTTCAGACTCTCTAAAAATGAAAAACCGTTGAGCTTACCTTCTTTGGGCTAGTTAAAATTACATCGAAGGACGTTATCATTATGTCTTATTAATTGCATTTTTATTCCTGTGTCTTTGGCCTAATGTCGGCTCCATGTTGCTTTCAACTGAACTACCTAAAGCATGCCTTATATGCAAGCCTGGTAACACTTTTCCCCTACATCTTGACACCTTGACACATAGAGGGATTTTTCCGAGTGTCCTTTTACTGCATATGTCTCCTTTCTCTGAGCATCAATGTGTTCCTTGCGCTTGGAACTAAGTATGTTTGCGACACTCATTCCTCCTTTGTAATATACCCCAAAAAGAGGAAGGGAAAAGTATTTTATTTTTGGCAGCACAATGAGTCGCCCTTGGACAAAGCACATCCTTCTGTTTGTTCATCAAGCTCTGGGATTTAATATGATCTTAGGAAGTTGTTCTCGCTACATAGAGTTGTGTCCTCCTCTGTCTGGTTGTTCTTCCAAACATATTGAGAGTTTGTGTTGCCTCCTGCCTCATGAACTTATGTCAATACCATGTTGCCTGAGTCTCATCATGTGTCATGCTATTGTTCAAGGGAAGTTTTTACCAAGATTGATTCGTCCCTTCTGCAGTTTGTCTCTTGACCTCATGCCTGGCCATCCTGAAAGCCCAATAAAGTCTTTGTTCGAAATCAATGAAGCCCTCAGCCTTATCATCAAGATCCTCTAGTCCATTCCCGACAAGTCGTTGAAGACCTCTAGGTAGTGAAGTCATACACTCATATTACACTCCTACCCGAGTTGTGAAGATTTTGAATTTGTTGCTCGAGCTCTGAAGGCCTCATCTCTAGCCATCAGGCATCATTAGCTTCTTAAAGATGGATACTATACATGTATATCTTTTTTATTTCGAGATGTAGATCCGTTGTGTATTGCTCACGGCTATACTTTATATAGTTATATGACATGGATCTGCACTATATTTGATTGGAAGCTATGATTTTATTTCATTCTGAGCATGGGTATGCCTGCCTCAGTGAGACAATTGTTATTTTGCAGATGGCACCTCCTGAACTCTTTTCCTTGGTCTCACTCGCTTCGTACGTTGGTGAAGATTGGTAATGTATTTCGGCCATCATATTCTCTTCTGACCTCACACATTAGGGGGCATTTGTTATAACCCTAATTTGCACCAGACATGCATACCTAGCATCAAGCCATCTCACTTGCCATTTTTTTCAAGCCACCATTAAACAAATCTTCTAAAAACCATCCTTTTGAACATGTATGCACTCTACACCACTGCTTTCCGTGTATATACGCTAGCTGACCCATTATAGCCTGCGTATACTAAAAAAAGCACAAAAAATAGAAAGTTGTAGGCAGAATACAGATTTCTGGGTAATTTCCTAAACCACCCATAGCTAGTCACTCAACCAGATAACTACCCTCTTTTAGCCTATAAAAGAAGAGGTAGGGGTCCCATTCAAAGGAGGGAAAATAAGAGCAAAGAAACTCTGCCCTTTTTTGTATTCCCCTTACCCCAATCTTTTGCAACCATTTTGTGAGAACTGAAGAGGAGAAGCATATGTGGAAGTGGTTGGTGCATAGTTGAAGAGGAGCCTAGAACCTGATTCGAGGAGCAGTAGTCGATCTCACCATTGTAAGTGAATTTTGTGAGGTTAATAGAAAGAATTACTTTTCTTGTCCCGCCATATGAGGTGTTCAATATTCAGTTTTGATTTATATTTTATTAGAACATCTAACCTACTAATTCATATATAATATACATGTTCATAGTTCTTTGTTTTTCTGTTTGTGAATGTAGGTTGGCTTTGGGAGGAGACTTGCAGTCGAGGAGCAATCGAACGAAACAGGATCGACACCAAATGAGGAGTTCAAGGTAGAGTTACCAGATCCTTTTATCCTTGTGTTTTATGCATGAATGTGGGGTCTATGTTGGGATGATGGTAAAAAGTAGGAGAATTTAAATGGTTATTTCTGCATGCATTACAGAACCCTTAGTGCTAGTCTATAGGGGGTTTTCCCACCCACATCAAATTCAATTGTGAAAGAGTAACACTATGGTAATAATTATGAGCTTACTGTGATACTAATAGGATACCAGTAATGAACTAGTGTTACATATTGATTGACTGACTGTTTATGTCATTAATGGTGTTATAGGACATACAAGAAAATAGGTATTTGTTAGATCTATCTTCTTTGAGTGAGGGAATTTCAGGTAGAATGGAGGAAAGTGAGACATATAGTAGGTCTAACAGGTGGAGATCAACTAGAGGTGAGAAGATCATAAGATTCCATAGACGCATGGAATTTTTTCTTGCGAAAGAGGGATAATGTTCTTATGATCATGAGAGAATAGATGACAATGAGGTGCCCTTGAGGTACAAACATATAGTGAAACAATGGGTACCCAAGAATCTTCCTGAAATAAACATTGATTTTTGTGTAAACGAAAGGATATACTGGATTGCTCCATCGTCGTTACATGGTTTGGGGATATTTTCCATGGATGGCATAAAGGTATGTTACAACGGATTAACTGAATTGATGGAGTACATCGGACTCTGTTATATCTACAAAGATTGGATACAAATATTCTAATATAAAAAAAGTATGCGAAGATATGGCTTGGATGCAAATTATATAAATCTAAAAGACAATGATCAAAATAAAGAAGAAACTATCTATATTGATGGAAGGCCAAAAGAAACGAGGAATATTGTAGGGTTTATAAACAATACATGACCCGCGACCACATATAAGCGACCCAATTACGTATTTGAGGGGCATGAAGGAAACTGTGTATTCGTATGTGCAATAAAATCAATAGTTGGAGGGGAAGAGTTATTGATTGATTACAATTTGAATTGAATAGATACAGATGTTGCTATTATGGGGATGGTACGTATACTAATTTACCCAACATGTAATCAATGACTCTCATATTTTATGATTTTCATTATGTTCTTTATGGTGTTAATCCATTTGGAGAGATTCAGTCTGTTTAGTACTCAGTGTGTCCTATTTTTGTTATCAACATTTGAATTTCTCATACATTTGAATTTCTCATAAATATGAATTTATTTCTCATGATAATGATCACGGTTCTAATTTTACTATAATGTGGCAGGATGATCGTGGTAAATCAAAAGTGGCCTCAGAACAAGTAAATGAACAACAATTTTTGAATTGCATTTAAGTGCATTCTATTTCTATGGCGATCAATTATTTTATTTGTTTACATAATTGAATTATCATTTATTTTGTCGAATATGTAGTCGGCGGGACATGATGTTGATGATGATTTGCTCGGCGAAAGGGATTTGTATGAATCCCATGACCCTATGGTTTTAATTAGAAAAAATATCAATAAAGGAAACAAGGAACTAGCTCACTTGTTAGATATTCTAGATCAAACTCCTGAGGTCGAAGAAATGATCAAAGAAGTTATGACAAGGCTTAAGACATATAAGGTAATAACCATAATTTCAAGTGGTTCTATGTTATGTCATAAGATCAATTATGAAATCTTTATTTTTAACTTTTACATTATCTAAACGAAAAAATGTTTTCATTATTATATAGAGATTTTTGGATCCTGTTGACACCGACATGCATGGTATCAGTAGTAGTGGCACTGCACAAATGCCATAGAGTCCCAATGCAGGCCCTCGTATAGCTTCCAGGATGCATCTATTTAGATCTCCACCTTCCACACCATTAGGTGGGAGCCACGACATGCACACCGAGGAAGCGGCCACACAGGTAGGCTCTGGAGGTGGTGACGGAGATGAGGCCGATGATTTGACAAACTATATGGTTGATTTTCCTAAATCAAGATGTGTGACCAGCATAGGGACCCTTAAGGTCATATTTATGGTCAACGAGGAAGGGCTTCCATTAAAGCAAGTTAAAGTCCCAAGTAATTTTTAAAATTTCAATTGTTTTGTGTTCTCTATGTAGACAAATATAAATCATCTAAATTATTATTTTTAAATTAATAATCATATAATCATTTTGCATGTAGGGAAAAACCATTTTTATAGGTCCTTGGGGAATAAGGATTTGCTGATTTTTCGGCCCACCATATGGGAGAGGTGGAATTCCCAGAATTCCAACCTCAAAAAAGAATTGATGGATTATCTAGAAAGCCTTTTTTGTGTAGATACATTTAATAAGACCTTGGCCACCACCGCAGCTGGCCAATATTTAAAATATACGTGAGAAACATATAGGAAGCACTTGAAACAAAATGATAGTTATGAGCATCCTCTGATGATTCCAGAGAAGGAGTGGAAGGCCCTCATTGAGGACGTGTTGGCAGCCAACTCATTTTTCTTTAATTTCTCTAAAAAAGATGCCTACACCTCTTGTCTTCTAAACGACAAAGTATCGTCGCATTGCGCAACTAGACATTTCTTTCATTTTTGCGACAATTACAATTTGATTTCGATTCAGTTTTCACAACTGAAAGTGTGAAAACACCTCTCTCGTTGTCTGGACTATCATCGTCTTTTATTGATTTGCTGAAAGACACTTGACCATTGGTTTATCACATCACTGCAAAAGGTTCCTTCAAACTATATCCATTCACTTTAATTGCGCAACTTGATTTCTTCGATAAAGTATTGAAAATGTTAAGTTATGAGTTATGTTTGATGTCATGAGGGTCATAATTGATTTTGGTTTTATATATGATATAATTCTTATTGTTTTGAACTCTTAACTTATCATTTTCATATGGTCATTGGTTGCAATGTTTTTACACTTTGATTATGCTAAAAAGACATTGGCAATATCATAAGTTTGATTTCATATAAAATGGCAATGGTTTGAGTTTTGCAAAGGCGCATTGATCAACCTTTTGGATTTTGGATTTTATGCTTTGAAACCTTGCTCGGTACATTGTTTTGTGAATTGATATTACATTGATCGATCATAGTGTTAAACTATGCATTGGCATGATTGAATTAATATTGGTTTAAAACATTTGATTGACACAATGGATCATTGGTTAATGTTGGATTTCATGTTGGATTAAACTTAACACTTGGCGCATGATTATAACATATGGTGTTGATTCTATTTCATATGGTTGGCACGTCGATATGGTTGTACACCTATTTGGTTGTCCGTAACATTTGGTTTAAACGATTATGATGTTGGATTGAACAGCATTGTACACAATCATTAATACATTGCATGGAGGTGGTAATCCCACCACCTTCGCACGCATGCAGTTAATTCCTGCCTCTTTGATCGTTGAAGCTGTTGAACCCTATCGGTTTTTTGACTCTGTGCATTGTTTTGTTCAGTCCAAAACCCACCATGCACAGAAGCCATGGCTCCTGTCGTAAGGGCAGAGCCCAACGGGTGCCAAGCACTGTTGATGTTTGATGGCGTGTATAGCGACCTGGAAGAATTTGGGTGGCTCGCTTTCATAAGGAAATTTGATGGTTACAACATCACTGTGGCTCGGCAATTTGCGTTATTGTTTGATGGCTGCCGAGCCAAAGTTGGAGATGTCCAGCTTGAAATCACTGAACAGTTCCTTAGCATGGAAACCAGCCTGCCTGTCTCGGGACAAAAATGGTCAAAAATTTGCAAGGTAGATGATGTTCCATGGACATTACTGTTCCAATCTCGCACAGTGAACTCATGCGACAGAGGTTTGCCTGCAAAAATGTTGAAACCCCGCTGGTATGATCTCCTGATGATTATCAAGCAATTCGTTACTTGTGAAGGAAGGTATGGATTCATTTTCTTGTTTCACCTGCGTTTATTGATGGTTTTTATGGGTTTCGAACTAAGTATGCCCCACTACCTGCATCGAAGTTTGTTCAAAATGGCTAAAAGGTACAAGCGTAGCCAAGCTGATACCAGCCGCTTCCATTTGGGGTTGATTAAAATGATTTTGGTTTGTGAATTAGGGTTGCATCGTGATTCTTGGCATGATTTTCTCAGCCGTAATGGCTTTGAAGAGTCTAACCCTCCACAGGTCGATAAGCCCATGGTAATCGAAACCCAACCTGTTCCCCCTGTGCCTTATAACGTTTTGTTACCCAAACCTAAACCCGAGTCACCTACGAGTGTGCCTATGGCCGTGACTAAACAGGCCGCAGTTGCTAAGCCTACAACCAAAAAGACTAAATCAAAGACTGGTGCTAATGCTAGAGACAAGAAAAATGCAAGGTTGATCTCTCGCATGGCGAGGAATAAATCTAAGCCCCCTGCCAAATCAGAGCCTATCATGGTTAGCGAAGACACTGATTCAGACATTGAACGTTTTCTCACCGAAGAGTATCCTTACTCAGAGGGATTGTGTGACAAACCTCCTTATGATTTTGTTAAGAATTTACCTCCTTGTCTGCGGGATAACCCTGACTTCCCTGGTATTGAACCACCTCA
>JASDQU010408018.1:0-10468 GCA_032191745.1 Picea mariana
TTTTACAGTTTTATGCAATTTTCAACTTTTATTTTATTTTATTTTCAGTGTCAATTGATGTCTAAATTAAGGATGCAATATTTATAATGATTAATATAATTTTCATTATTGATTTGTTTTTTGTATATTGTTGTTGTAGGTTGATAGGTGAATATTTCTTACCATCACCAAATAATTTACCTCGCACATACCGAGAATTATCTGTCATTCTGAAAGAAATTGGAATGGAATATCAGGCTATTGATGCATGCCCCAATGATCACATCATATATTATGGACAATATGCATCTGAATCGAATTGCCCGCAATGTCAAATCAGTAGATATCAAATTGATCAGTTAACAAAAAAGGTGCCTCACAAGGTTCTTTGTTATATTCCCATGATTCCACTCCTACAACGACTATTTAGATGTCGAAACATAGCACAGTTTATGGATTACCATGCAAAGAATAGAAGTGAAGATGATGTTCTTTGAATGCCTGTAGATGGTTCTTTATATAAAAATATCGAAGAAAGATGGCAATTTTTAAAGAAGAACCTTGTAATGTTAGGATTTCATTGGCAGCTGATGGTGTAAATCCATTTGGTGAGCTTAGGTCTATCTACTCAGTGTGGCCTATTTTTGTTATAAACAATAACCTTCCTCCTTGGATGTCAATAAAGAGAGAGCACACAATGTTGGCAATGATTGTTCCAGGTATATTTTTATAACGATATTGTTTTTTTAATGTTTAACGTTTCATTTGTCTTGTTCATTGCACAATTTCATATATGTATACAAGGTGTAGTAATTATGTGTATTTTTTAACCATTTAGGTAAGTACCAAGTGAAATATATGAATGTATATATTGAGCCTCTTGTTGATGAGATGTTAAAGTTATGGGATGACATCACTATGTACGACATCTCTAGACCAATAGGTGAAAAAGGATTTCAATTCCATGGGATTCTTACATGGACAATTCACGATGCACCGGGACTAACCATTTTTGTGGTATCTAACACACTATTGCACTTAAATAAGTTAGATGTTGATGATATTATAATGTTTGTTTTTTAAATAATTGCTTGTTATATAACTAATGCTCCCATTGATGTGTATCTTCTAGGTCTTCAAACAAAGGGTAAATTTACATGTCCAGTTTGTGGTCATAGGATGAGATCTCGTCGTTCAAGAAGTTTAGGAAAGGAGGTGTTTGATGAATATAGACACTTTCTCCCTAAGAACCATAGGTATCAAAATACTGATAAACATCTTTTCAATGGTAAAGAGGAGAGTGGGATTAAACCAAAAAGAATGACACCAAACATATGGAAGTTGGAATATAACAGATCAAATTGTTAATGTAAGTCAATCTTCATCATCGTATGCAATATATTACATTTTTTAATTGTGTTGAATTCTCATGTCTACTGTGTATAATCTAACAATTGTTGTGTTAATTTCATTTATGTAACATATACTTGGTCGTTAAGGCATTGATCTGCTTCCACGAGGAATGAAAAGTTTCCCCAAACAATTTAGTAGGTTGCCCTACTATGAGAAACTAGAAATAACTCATTTGTTCGACACAATGCATATCGCGAAGAATGTAACATAAATGTTGTGGAGAATCTTAGATGGAAGGCATGACAAAGAAAAAAATTCTAAAATTTGTAGTGACATTCAAGAAGCCAATCATGCAATGCTAAATATTATTGATTTAAATAGGACTAATGGAGTTGATCGAAATAGCCTCCCATGGTTATTTAAATAAGATGAAAGCAATGTTGTAAAAGATCTCATTCGAAAAATTAGATTTCCAATAGGATTTGCTTCAAACATCAAGAATGTATTAACGAAGAAAGGTGAATTTGGCGGGTTAAAAACTCATGACTGGCATACCTTCATCAAGGTAATTTCTTTCGTATATTTGTTATGTATTGGTAAGAATCGATGTAATATTTTTAAATTTTGTAAATATATTGTTAATATGAAATAAAAAATTTATTAATGTGTCATTGTTTGTTACAGTATGTGCTACCTCTATCTTTGCCTGGCAGCTTTGACAACAATGTAAAACAAGTTATATATGACCTTGGAAAATAGATGAGGTAAATAACGATAGATGAATTACATATTATTATTTATATGGAATAAAAATGTTGTAGAATTTGTTAACGACATGTGTTTTACTTGTAATATTCATGTATACAATATTGTATTTGTCGAAACCTATTTTGTTCTCGTAAAATTTGTAGGTGGTTGTCATCTAAAGAAATCCATAAGGAAGATATAAAATATTGGAAGAGAGAAATTCATCGTTTAATGTGTGCAATGCAAAAGTATCTACCTCCAGCATTTTTTCAATGCGCAAGAACACTACCTCATACACCAGGAAGAGGAGATTGAATTGTGTGGACTTGTACACACAAGGTCAATGTGGATGGTGGAGAGACACATGAAGTCATTGAAAGCTTCAGTTAGACAAAGAGCATATCTCGAGGGTTCTATGGTGGAGGGGTATATGGTATATCAAACGTTAGTGTGTATTAGCGATTATCTTCCTAATTTAGGGAGGAAAATTAATATGCATTTCATTTGGGGTGTCAATAACATCAAAATATTTGAAGTGGAGGTCTTGGTCGAGAATGGTAAAATGAGGAAACTGAAAGGTATTATATTATTTGTTTTTTATCTATATTATATTTCTTCAATTTATATTATACCTCCATCAATTATTGTTATTCATTATTCTTACTAATTTATATTTTTTTTATTGCAGTTGGTCGAGTGTTGGATGCACTACATTTATACATTGCTGACAATATTGATTGGATGAAGCTTGGATAGAACAATGTGAACAAAATGATGGTAGGTTATCATGGTAACGGGTGGCTACATTAATTAAAAGAGCTCATCATAATGAAGATCACAATCTTTCGCAAAGGGAGATTTATTTAGCATATCATTTAAAAGATAAACAGGTAAGCATATAAAATTTTACCCGCACTTTCTGTTATTATACAAAATGTTAATGTATTATTTTTTAATATTTATTAAGTTTAAATATTTTTATTAATTATTAATTTATTTTGTACTTGTCAGGAATATTGCAGTTGAAGCACCACAAAGCTATGTGGTATAATGGTTGAAAATTTGGCATCAAAAGCATGGATGACACGAAGAAAGCCGCAGATTCAGGGATAACTGCAATGTTTCAAGTCACTAATGTTTCTTCTAGAAGTGACAAACATCCAAGACTAACAGAAAATAGATATTATGGATATTTGGATGATATAATCGAGTGTGACTTCAAATCCTTCAAGATAATTTTGTTTGAGGTTAAATGGTATCGTTTATGGATAAATGAACGTCATCATGAAAGAACTGTTATTCAACATGATAATGGTTTTACCATGGTTAATACAAGGACATTTGAGCTGGGTCTAGAAAGTTATGTTCTTCCCAGCCAATGTGAGTAGGTATTCTATTGCGAGGTTCCCGGTAAACCAGGTTGGTCGTTTGTTGTTAGATATGATCCAAGAGGAAGCCCTGTAAAGTATAATGTATCGGAAGAAGATGATATTCAAGAACTAGAAGGTGATATAGAGGAACATGAGGAGGTAGACTGTGTATTGTCAGATGACGAAGTTGAAGAAGTTGATCAACCATATGATGTAGATGATAATGTTCTCGATGATGCTATATCTGATGATGATATTGTCAAATATTATGATAGTATTGATGATGATGTTGATATGGCCAATCCATTCAACGATGATTCTGAAATACCAAATGATGATACAGAATATGATGAGTTAGATGAAGAAGAAGATTAATGATATTCCTACATGTGGTGAGTGATTTGTACTATAGATCTCTTATGTTTTTTTTCTTTCATGTAATCTTAGTGTCGTTTTTANCCACCCCCCATTTTTCATGCGGTTCGGGGGGCAACGGCCTCGATCCAAATTCCATTTGTCCGTCTCCCATTGAGGAGGCTAATAACTTCTCTTCCTATCATTGCCAACTAAAAGTATCTCTTGGAAACATAAGAAAAAAGTGCAATCAAGTGAACATAATCCTTAGAACCGTAAACCATAATTTAGTGGAGTCATCAAAAGTTGCCCCTAGTATTAGTCGTCACCCTTCATGACAATTGTCATGCAATGAACATTATATCATAACGTTGGAGGCATGTGGTCATTCGGATCATGAGGCTTTATCTCCTTCACTATATTCTAGCATTTTTTATTCTTTTTAAATCTTTATGTAATATGAAAAAGACAAAAAAAATAGAAGACATAAAAAAGAAAAGCAGGGGGGTGGTGTAATTCTTATCTCTATGATTTAGTAATTAGGTGGCATCTGTAAGTTTTGTTTCCCTTGAAAAAATAACCTATTTTGATTCAATTGTGTTTTATTATTGTCGTGGGAGATGTACCATGTGTTATCTCTCCAGGAGTCCTTCTCAAGTTGTAGCTTAAAGAAGCATGGTAACTTAAAATGCTTCAAAAGTCAATAATCAGATAAGTAATTGAACTGGTGGGTGAAGAAAGTATATATCTATCAACCAAAACACATATGTGATGGGCTGAATAAAGATAGCACATATTACTTGTTAAATCAATGTTTATGAGTTGACCAATGAGATGACAGTCATTTGCAACTAGACAAACTTAGATAATAGTAATCATTTACAAATTGCAAGTTTTAATAGAAACTTACTAAATCAATATAAATAGTTTTCTTTCGAGAAGCAGATAAAGAAAGCACATACAAATATTTTTTTTGTTTTCTCTTTATAAATCTAACTAATCTTGAATTTAATAAACTATGAAACACAGATATATAGGTAGTCAAAAGCTATATAGATATATAACTAGACAAAATTAGATAACAGTAATCATTCAAAACATAGGAAAAGAGAGAAGATGACAATCTGACATTAATAGTGAAAGGAACTTGTGATCTGTATTATATAAAAGGTCTCAGTACAAAAAACAACATGGTATATTATCCAGACTCGAACCATCAATCTATAAAATTGATAGGCTTTATAGCCTTTACAAGAAGTTTCATATCCTAAGAAATTGGATCTGGAATACTAATAATAGAAAATTGTTACAAAAAATCTTTCAAAAAGTATAGATCTAGTCCATTTCTAGAATTTGATGTCTTCAATCCTCTAAGTCTTCGACAGCTGCATGAAGTTCTTGATGTATGATGACAAGTTTGGTGTCTTTCTTCATCAGTTGGATATGCTCCTCAACAACTGTAAGCAGTCTTCAATAATGATAGGTTAATCATCAACCTAGCTACCTTGTTTAATGCCTCAAAACTCTGAAACAAGATGCCAAAATGTATGGAGCAATTTTTTTGAGATTACTTTATGCTTCAACACCAAAAATCCCCTTTGCTCGAGTGAAAAATCTTCAAAATCCATTTCCAACAGTTTCGATGGCTCTTTTGCCCTGAAAAATGCGAGTTAGTCGTCGAAAGCCATGATTTTCGGCGACTAACTATGTGTTGTTATGTTGATTATGCCACCGAAAAGCCTGTGTTTGTTAAAAAGATAAAAACTTCAAAAATGAGTCTTTTCCTTGATTATTTGGACTTACCCACTTGCAAATCTTGAGCAACCTCTGCAAGGGCATGCAAATATGGGTGTGTAGCTATTTTAGCCTTCAAATTTTTGATATTTTTCTTCAAATGCTTAGTAAACCAAAATAGCTGGTGATTATCCTTTATGATCCTCTTCTTCTTCTTCTTTTCCTTTACACTTTCAAGTGCTAATATTCTGAAGGTTGCACTGGTTTCTACAAAATTCTTTGATAGAGTCTCATATCTGGCTTTTACCACCCTCTCTATCACTTCCCGCTGTTCTATTTTCTCTTTGAGTTTCTTAATCTTCTGTGATTTGCTAGATTTTCTCTTGCTTGATGTTTCTCCTTCCTTATAACCCGTGAACATCTCAGTTTCTGGTGCTTGCTCCATAAAAAAATTCTATGTTCTGGTCAGCAGGGACCTATTCTTTGTTTGGCTCAGAATCAGATTATGAGTAGGGTAAGTTAAGCACATTTGCTTGCTTGGTCTGCTGAGTTGAAGCTTTCTCTACAACTTCCTTGAAAACCAATTTCCTCTTTGTCTTCTTGACATTTGAGCTAGATAATGGTTCTTTTGAGAGGTCAAGAGTGATGGCTCTCCTCCTCTTTAGACTGCTCTAAGGATTTGGTAACTTTTTTCTTGATTTCCTCTTGCCTTTATTAGGTTGAGTTTCTAACTCAAAACCTCCCCAAAATAGTAAGTGTTCCCATGTTCTTTCTTTCTTCCTCAATTCTTATACAAGAATCATCTTGATCAAACCAAAATGAAACAAGGTGTTATGGATATGGTCAGGTTCATCTTGGACCTTGTGTGACATCTTTTTCAAGATCTTGTGAAAATGATATGGTAGATTGAGAGGAACCTTTCCTGTAAAGTGGTCCATAAGTTTGAAGTGGTATGCCCTATCATACCTTCCCTTTGTAGTTATATACAATTGTATGGCTTTGAGAAGAGTCTGCCACTTCTCATCCAGATGAGAAATGGGGATATCCCTATTCCAAATGATGTCTTGGAATTCAGGCTTTAAATAAGGTCTAAACTCTAGATTCTTGGTGACTATGGTTTTGAACCATTTTTTCCCTGTTCTTGGCATGCCTGTAGCAGAGGCTATGGATTCTTCATGAACTTGTATCTCCAAAGGGCCAACTGTGGCTTTGTTTCCATCATAAGATTTTGCAAAGGCTTTTGTGATACCCTAGTGGTAACCCTCTTGTAGATTTTCCACATAAGTGAGACAACTTGCATCTGAGAAATACTGATGAATCTCTGGATGAGATTGTAATTATTGAATGTTATCTAACTCCTTCCTGAGAGGTGGACCACCTCATTTCTTACCCATCTGCAAAACACAAGATAACCTGTAGAAACCTGAAACAGAGAAATTATGAATCAAAAGAACCTGCTGGTGATGAAGAATAAACTCTGTATGATCAACTGGTGAAGGAGAAATGTTGTTTATAGGCATTCAAAACTCGTGGAATTTGAATTTGAATGATGACCATAATGTTGATGTAGAAAAGATCCAGCGACAGGTTGTAAAACTGAATTCAGAATGATTATTCCATAACCAGTGGTAAGGTTGTGTAAGCATGCCAATCTCCCATAAAAACGGTCATCCTCCCTTTATGACATGTGTACTTCCTTTTCTCTTTCGAACTCCTGAAGAGGCGGTGCCCAAAACCGCTTCTCCACTTTTTGTGGCTCCTTCTTGTTTCCAAAAGTCGCATTTTCCACTGGAATCTTGACTTTTTGGTGGCTCCTTCTTGTTTCCAAAAGTCGCATTTGCCACCGGAAGCTTGACTTTTCATTGGCTCCTTCTCAACTTCAAAAAAATGGTTAGCCGCCAAAAAGACTTTTCTTTGATTTTTGAAAGCAATAAACTACAAATCGATTTATTTTGGAATTTCTGACTTATTCCCTTTGCTTGGAGACCATAAACCACAAAAAATTAAAAATGACACTTATTCATGACTATGTTATCACCTAAAAATAAAATAAAATGACAATTTTATTTTAGGAGATAACACCATGATTTTGAGTTTTCACTTCTATGATTGGTTATTCTTCTAGTCTTTATGGAACAACCTTCAATGTCTCTTGAATTATTGGTGTATATAATTGGTCCCTTTTGGTGTCAATTGTTTCCCAGGTCATCATTAGGTCATGCTTATGTTAAAGGGAAGTTTTTAGCTTGCGTTGGACATTTCTCAAATATCTTTACCATCCATATCAACCTTCCCAGTGCCAAGTTGTACTTAGTGGTTTGTTCTCTCATAGTTATTTTCCAAGACCTCAATTCATGTTCCTAATCTTATTCCACACCAATTGATGATAGATACCTCAATTCCTTCCTTTTGGAGGATATCTTCCTATAAAATTCAACTCATTATTTTGGGAAGTGGATTTAGATACATTTGCAGTAACTTGGGGCATCATCAGTGATAGGTTCCATCACATGTGATAGTGGGTATAGATGAATGACACATGATCAATTAAGTATCCTAAGTGTTTTCCATCATATCGTATGTTCACAATTTATAGAATGTAATTTGTACACTTGTTATCACCTTGTCAAATAAAACAAGAGTTCTTAGGAAACTCTTAGGTCTTTGAGAAAAATACATTAATAATACATGGCAATAGGATGGGGAAAAAATGGTAATCTAGGGGTTCATCATATTATTATAAAAATCAAGGTATTACTCACATTTGATATGTAAAGAAAACATACAAGTGTTCCACATTTTTCTCTAGTGTCTCAAAGAGATGATACAAAATACAAGGAGGGAAACCATTAGCCTAATCCCATCATGGGATTGTAAAACTACTCATTTGTGATCAATTATAAAGACACCCACACACGGTTTCATGATATAGAATCCTATTACTGAGTGATGAATAGTTTACAACCCTATAAATTATTAGAGATGTGGACACACAMCCTAC
The DNA here is from genome assembly GCA_032191745.1 of Picea mariana. Classification (NCBI taxonomy): domain Eukaryota; kingdom Viridiplantae; phylum Streptophyta; class Pinopsida; order Pinales; family Pinaceae; genus Picea; species Picea mariana. Next base: position 8,539 of record JASDQU010408018.1, read on the forward strand.
ATTATAGATAAGAAAGAAAAATGAGTGTGGACAAGGTTGGTACTAGCACTAAAAAGAAGAGAACAATAGTGAAGAGAATAGAGCAGGGAGAACATGGGACTCAATGTATATAAATTAAGGATATAGTTGAAGATATTGCTACCACATTATTGGATATAGGGGGATCATCCCATATAAACCCCCATCCTATGGATCAGAAAAGCACAATAGTGGTAAGAAATATAAAAATAAATAACCCAATATCTAAGACAAGAGCCCATGTAGCCAAGAAAGAAAGAACTCATTCACCTAGCCCTACACCAAGCATAGAAGATACCTAAGATCTTACTAGTATGGGAATTTTTGGGACAAGTACATATGACTTACTATATATACTCAAGGAAGTGAAGGTATAAATCATGAAGTGAAGAACTATAGCTGAATACAATAGAGAAGTAGTTATCCCATTAGCATAGCATGAGAAAGTAATTTCCAATCTATGAGAAATATATCATATTTTAAAATTGCAACATATGGATATGATCAAGCAATCGAAGAATCAAAATTTAACATTAAGAGTGTTATAAGAGAGTCAAAAACATGAGATTGAAACAAGAGTTGAAAATATTGCGATCTTTGATAGCTCCATTTCTAAGGCTACATAAATTGTAGAAGAGATGTTGTCATATCCCTCTATAACTTATACATTGTACATGAGAGAAAAATATTTGTATAAGTTTCGACTGCAAAAAATTGATGGATATGTGCCCTTCCAAATGGATGACCAAAGAGACTTTACTAAAATTTATCCCAAATGCCATGATAAGTAGAAACAAATTGTAGAAAAAATTGATTTGTGAATTCTACCCAAACAATTATGTTTTTCCTCATCCATTGAAGTGGTCTCCCAACCCTTATGTATCCCCATGCAAGCCCAAATATACAGAGAAGAGGAGATCAACATTATCTTATGGGTAAGGGATAAAAAAACTAAGCCTAAATATCTATTGAGAAACTATGCCCAAATGGATTCATAAGTAGAATTTATTCTAGTTCTAGAGGAGAAGTAGAAGGAATCCATAATGCAATACTAAAGAACCATGAAGAAATCTAGGGATAGGGTGTTACAATTATGCTAAAATAGGAAGGAGAAGTTAACCCCTGCACTCAAGATAGAAGAGCCTCACTTCACACATGGTCTAAAATATACCCTATATATATCATAGCTATATGTGGAAACTATAAATAATATTAAGATAAATTGGATTGGCCTAAGGTTCAAGTTCTCCCTTCTCCTACACTCCACTCCATCATGGAAATCTATAGGAGAGATAGACATAGGGAGGGAAAATAAGAGATGGAGTACAATGAAAAATGAAGTAGGGTATCATGACAAAGATGCCATTACACATTTTAAGGAATATAACCTTAGAGAGACATGAAGAGAGTAGAAGCCTGATGATGAGGGACGATCCAAGCATAATACCAATTTTGAAGTTATTTCTTTTTTTTGTACAGATACATGCAAAATTTCAGTTGGTGGGTATGATGGACCCCTAGATTCAAAAATGAAGAATTCCCCTTGCCACTGGATAGCAGGTTACGCTGTGTTGAAGTTGGGGCCTCTGGTTCCTTCTTTCAATATGAATTCAAAAACGAAGAAGCCCCTTGCCACTGGATAGCAGGTTACACTGTGTTGAAGTTGGGGCCTTCAGTTCCTCTGGATCCAATCATCTGTAGTTTTTGTCGATGGCCATAGCCCCATAAACTAGCCTACTAACCCTCTTTCTTCTAATGCCAGGGCGATCTTGATGGGTTGTTCCTTTGGTAATGTTATTTCTGGGATAGAATCTAATTTCTTGATGAATTTTGGGACTTCAGGGGGGGGATTTTCTTAACTTGGTTGTTGATGAGCTTCCTGAAAGAATCATCAACAGAGAATGGAGGGGGG
>JASDQU010408019.1:4663-15244 GCA_032191745.1 Picea mariana
ATAAATTCATAATGTTATTCACATTCATCGACCTTTTCCACAAGGTCCATTCACATCACATATTCACATTTCTAAGTTTTCCACAGTTCTGGGCCAGTCCAGTTATTTTTACAAAATGGGGGAAACAGGGTGTTACACTGTGCACAACTAAGGTTCTGCGCCTAGACTAGTGTGAGTCTTTCTCTACGAGTACACTTCTTTTAATACAATCATAGAAAAAAAAAAGTCACAAACCTATGCACACTTTAGCTCTTCAATACACACATATAATGTTGTGCGCACAATGCTCTACACATAAAGTACTACTGCGCGCACAATCAATCCAATGCTACACACAAATTCTATCACTTTATGCGTGCAGATTGCTTCACAATGCACTCAACGATTCATACCATACCTTGGTATCTTCTAATCATACCACAGATTTTAACTTACAATAATTATTGATAGTTGTCACACTTCTCATGAGTAAATATATATACATATAAGTAGTAACATTGCATAGAGTTAACCACAATATGCATATGCAAATTCATATAGAAGGTAAACCCATTTAAAATATAACATTAGAGCACACAATAATTAAACAAGCCAATGAAAGACACTTATCTTTTATGAAAAAGTCACCAACTTCGTGCAGGACTCAGACGTTCCTCCCAGCTATAGACTCTATCACTCATAATATTTCAACAATAGGTCACCCCCGAGATGGGATTAAACTCCAAAGGAAAAAGGGTTCCTATCACTAGGCTATGGCCTGATATTCAACAAAAGACTTAGTCCAAGGTGCCCACTACTGCAACTAGCCTACAATCCCTCACTCTCCATATGTTTGTCCCACCCCAGGAAGTGTGCCCTTTCTCTGCTTAATAGTCCTTCAACTTCCCCACTTCCCTTCCAGGTGTTCAACAACAAGCCAGATAGGAAATCTCAGAGCCATGTATCTAATATTTCACAGTGCACCAAAAAACAATTCCCAACAAATTCTCACTTGGAGAGAATGCTCACGGGCCTGACAATCCGCCTCTTCAACAACAAATCTCTCACTTGGAGAGAATTCTCACATGCCTGACAACCCACCTTTTCAACAGTAAACAAGATTTCCCAAGCACAGGCTTAGCAATGACAATAAGTTACAACAAAAGTATGTATTCCTTTGCAGAGGAAGTTTCCTTTGAATAATTCTCTGGAATGAGTGATTCCCCTTTGAATTACACTAAAGCTAACAATATATATATTACATGCCTTCAACTCGACACTTGTCACCTTCAAAATTAGATTTTAGCCACTTGGTGACTTGTTCCCTACTCTTGGGAACTTAGGATAAAAATATCCATAAATTAAAATTTCATAAATATTAATAAAATATTCCCTTGACTTAAGCTTCCCCTTTTTCCTTTTTCGTGGAGTTTAGCGCCCATCTCTTTTTTGTCTGAGTTGAGTTTTCACAAAATGATGTGATTATATTAATACCCTTGAGGTGATTACATTTACAATACAAGAATACTGGCCTTTTGCATCCCGACTCACCAGCCTTAAAACACCAGTATATATACAAAGGCTCTTTGCCCTAAAAAATGCACGCTTAATCCAGTGTGCGCAAAAATATGAGATGTGATCACTCTTATTTTGGTACACAGTCCTCACATACTCACACAAGTGCATGCTACACTATAAAATGTGCATGTTCTTTCTTTGATGCACTGTCCTTACACAATCACCAAACTATGGAATGTGCACACATAATTGAATCCAGGGCTTGATATCATCAACTCACCAAATTATATATATACATACATTTATATTTACATCTACATTTGGGGTTTGACCTAGGGGTATTACATTCCCCTCCCCCTTATTTATGCACTTTCCTCAGTGCATTACAGACACATGTATACTTAAAACTTTCAAAAACTTTCAAAGAGGTGCAGATACTCTACCCACATAGCATCTTAATGTTCCCAGGTTGCATCCTTAGGACCGTAACAAGTCCACTATACCTTTACCAACCATATTGCACGATTCCATAGCATCTTGAATTTCTAATCTAATATGTACACTGATTGAACTCGGAAGTCACCCTCTTGCTCCACCTGAATCACATTCCAATCAATGACACGATTAACACTAGATATATACTTTTTAAGTAAAGAAACATGGAATACATTATGAATACTCAAGGATGCCAGTAGAGCTAGCATATATGCAATAGGACCAATCTTCTCTAGGATTTCAAATGGCCCACAATATCATGTTGTTAGCTTAGAGAAATTCTCCAAATTTATGGAACTATGTGTTGCTTTTACTTTCAAGAATATGTGATCCCCCTTTAAATTATAGGTGGGTTCTGCCTTTATCTACACAAATTTTCTTCCTATCTTGGGCAGTCCTTAAATTCTTCTTGATCTTTATCATATGCTCCTCCATCTCCCTGAGCAGATATGACCCAACTATTGCGTGGTCTGTTGGGTTATCCCAACTCATAGGTGTGTTGCATCTTCTACCATACAATGCTTCAAATGGAATCATCTTTAAAGATACTTGATACCCATTGTTTTAAACAAACTCTACCAAATGCAAGTAGTCTTCCCATTTTGATGGCTTATCCATCACATATATCATTATCATATATTCTATTGCCCGATTTACCCTCTATGTTTGTCCATCCATCTTAGGGTGATATGTTGTACTAAAGTTTAGATTTGTCCAAATTCCTTTGAATAATCCCTTCCAAAAAATTGAGGTGAACTTTGGGTCTCTGTCAGACACAATTGCCTTAGGCATATCATGCAATTTAGCAATTTCTCGCATGCATATTTCAGCAATATCAGTTTCCTTGTGCATTGATCTCACTAGAACAAAATGGGCAGCTTTAGTAAGCTTGTCCACCACCATAATAATAGAATCATGTTGTTTGGTAGTCCTAGGTAACTTAGTTATAAAATCCATTGTTATGAATTCCCACTTCCATTCATGAATGGGAAAAGGATGTAGCAAATCAACTGGATGTCTATGCTCAACCTTGACCTTCTGACATTCGAGACACCTAGCAATAAAACCAACTTCTTCATTTTTCATACCTGGACAATAGTATTTCTTCTTGACTGCAACAATTGTCTTCTGGTAACCTGGATGTCCAACATAAGGAACCTTATGCATCTCTGAAAATATCAAGATTTTAAACTCCTGATCATTTGGCACATAGATTCCACATTTATACATGAGGATCCCATCCTCTCTCAACTCATAACCTTCAAACTTTTGTTGTGACATACCTTGTTGTAAATTCGCCTTTATGTTCACATAGCAAAGATCTGATTGGGAAACTTTTGAAATTTTGTCGCACAAATCTATCCAGTACATGCTAATGGTTGTATCATGCATCTCATGCACCCTCCTACTAAGTTCATCCGCCACCTTGTTATCCTTTCCTCTGATATGTGTTATGTCGAAATCATACTCACTAGGGAATTCTAACCACTTCCTTTGCCTGACATTTAAAATTGGATGTCCAAACAAATATTGTAGACCACCACGGTCCATTCTCAGCTCAAATATTTTACCGATGAGATAATGTCGCCACATCTTCAAGGAATTCACTATAGCTGCCAATTCTAAATCATGAGTAGCATAGAGCCTTTCATGCTCTTTCATCTTTCTTGATTTGTAGCACACCACATATCCATTCTGACTAAGGACTCCACTGAGTCCTTCCTTGCATGCATCCGTGCACACAACAAAGTTTGCATCAGGATCAATAATTCCCCAAATTGGTGCACTTGTCAACAAAATTTTCAAGTGATGAAAACTCCTTGCACAATCTGAAGTCCACTCAAACCGTGCACCTTTCTTCTACAGGGATGTGATTGGATGCGTAGTCTGTGAGAAGCCTACAATAAAACTTTTGTAGTAACTTGCAAGTCCCATTAAAGGTCTCAATTTTATGACATTTCTTGGTGTTGTCCATTCCTCAATGGATTTTATCTTCGTTGGGTCCACAATGATTCCTTCCTCTAAAATGATATGACCCAAGTAATGAATTTTTCGCTAATAAAACAAGCACTTACTCAACTTTTCATAAAGATGATGCACCCTCATTACCTGCGACACCATCCTCAAGTGTTTCTCATGCTCTTCTTTAGACTTTGATTAAATAAGAAATTTCATTCAAAAATATGACAACGAACTTATCCAAGTAATCTCTAAAAACTCCATTCATTAAACACATGAAGACAACTGGTGCATTTGACAACCCAAATAGCACCACCGTAAACTTTTAATGACCGTACCTTATTCTGAAGTAAGTCTTGCTGATGTCTTCCTCTTTTATTCTCACTTGGTGATATCCAGATATGAGATAAATATTTGAAAATATCCTTGCACCCCTTAGTTGATCAAACAGGTCATCTATCCTTGGAAAATGATACTTGTTCTTCATTGTTACCTTGTTCAACTGCCTAAAGTTAATACAAAGTCTCATCGTACCATATTTTGTTTTCATGAACAAAACTGGTGCACCCCAAGGTGATATAGTTTGGCGTATATACCACTTATTTAGAAGCTCTTTAAGTTGCATTTACAACTCCTTCAATTCTGGTGTATTCATCCCATAAGGAGTCTTGGATACAGGTGCCTCTCCCACATCATATTTATAGAGAAGTCGATATCTCTTTTTGTCGGCAACCCCAATATCTCTTTAAAGAAATCTTCGAATTCCTTTAGTACTATGCAATATTCTACACTTGGCACTTTACCCTTAGGTGCCTCTTCCATGTGCGCTGCAAATACTTGACATCCTTTCCTATAGATTTTCTTCAATTGCAAGGATGAAATTTATCTGTTAGTCACAATTCTTGGAATTCCTTGTACTGTTATCAAATTTCCTTTCTCATTTAGGAAAGTAAATGCCTTATTATAAAAATCTAGAACAACACGAGGTTGGTCCAACCAATCCATGCCAATGAGGCAATCATATGAGCCAATAGGTATGATATTCAAATCACCCTTTGTGCGCATTCAATTCATTTCCATTGGACATGCCTTGACCATCTCATTAATTTTCTTTTTTTCCCCTATAGCTAATTTCACCAACCAAGGTTTTCCAAGATTGCTTCTCGACAATTAGAATCTTTTCACCATTTGAGGATCTAGATAACTATGATTAGCTCTTGATTCAATTAAAATAGCAATGGGTTGGTCATTAATCTTACCTTCCTTCTCGATCATGTGCGGCTGAAACTCATCTTGCTTGTTGTATAGGGTTGCATAAATTCTAGGTACACTTCTACCCATGTCTTCAGATGTCACAATGTTTCGTACACTGTGCATAGTCCTCTCTTTTTCACCTCTTTGAGGGAAATATCTAAACATATGATTTCCATCGCAACCCCAACACTTCATCGATTGTTGCCTTGGTCTGGTTTCCATTGCCTCAATCACTCTAGGTTCCTTGGAAATTGGTTGTCCTTATGTAGTATTTCTGAAAAAATGGTGGCTTATTCCCCTTCTTCCTCTGTTCCACCTTGCTTTTCATCTTGTCTTCCCAAGCCTTTTGGAAAGTCAGTCTTCCCCTTTGCTTCTCATAAAGACACTTAGCTCTCCTTTTTTTTTCTTCCAATGCCTTTGGATAATTATATTGTATCTTATCAGTAATAAATGATGGCAACCCACTTAGGTACATTTGAATCTTCACTTATTCATCCTTGATAAAAGACACATATTTCAAAAACTCTAAAAATATCCTTTCATACTTATCTATGGTTATACTCCCAAGCATGAATTCAAAGAACTCCTTCATTTCCCTATCATAGTAGCGTCTGGTTAAATATTTATTTTCAAAATATCGATTGAATTCCCTCCAAGTAACCTTCTTCTCATCAATGCATTGCACTTTCACATACTGATCCCACCACAATGATGCCTTTCCTTTTAGTTGATAGATAGCAATTATCCCTTCTTCCTGAGAAGAATAATTATGCAGCTGGAAGTACTTCCTCATACCCAACAACCAAGTTTCTGCATCCTCATCCTTCTTATGCTCACCATCAAAAGCAGCAGGCTTGATATTATTCATTCCCCCCTGTAGCTTGTCCACCCCAGTCCTTCTCTTATGCTTTCTGACATGAGATGGAATCGAACTACTGTGCGCTCTGCCAACTAAATATCTTGGAGAGTGATGGAGATGCTTGTCAGCTCTTTTTCTTTTTCTTCCCTCATCATGAGATCTGTGTCTTCTTGAACTACTTGTCTGTGTCCCTTTATCCATATTTTTCTCAATTATGCCAAATATTTGTAGCAACTTGATGTTGAAGCCTTATTTTTCCTCCGTGGCTTTCGTAATCCAGTTATTATTGACTTTATAACTTTGGATGTCCTTTTGAAAACTTTTAATGGTCTCTACCAAGTTCATGCTCTCTTCTAAGCCTTCCCTATGTCCATTGGATTATGTACCTTCGACACCCATACAAGCATACAAAATTTCCATTTCTTCATCTTGACTATAGGTTCTCTACACACTTTCCATGATTTTAATCTCTGCATTGATCCTTCCCTAAACTAATTATTGTTATTTCTGCAAAAAGTGCAGTTAGAAAGATCTGTTAGACTAATTAATGCGACAATTATATGAAAACTATGCACAATTTGTTAGAATCCCTTCTTTTCTTTTTCCCTTGGATAATTTTTAACATCCAAACTCTAGTATGCACACCCATGTGTTAGCGACATTTCTTGTCCTAGGCACAAGAGTATTCGGGTCTGCAAGATGCATGAGAAGCGCCCGAAAGCAGCATGGGAAAATCTCATTTTAAAGCTTCCGAGTACGTAAAAGGGGGAAGTTATGTTGTCGATAACCCAGATTCATTCATCAGGGCAGATCAATGGTCATCGGGATATCGAGACTACCAAGTTAACCGATGTATAGTGTCAGAGAAAGCGCCTATTTTTCAAGGCTAAATCTGGGTCGTCCGATCCAACAACACATACTGCGAGATCTAGTCAGCATATCGGCACTCAAGAGTTCGAAGGGTGAAAGTCCCTTGTCCTCTCACATCCCAAAACCCTGAACCCCGAAGTGCCGAAAGCACCCAAAGTTGGGCCTGCAGTATCGCGAAGCAACCTCAGCCGTTCATCTATAGGAGACACCTGGCGCGCGATTAGGCTCCTTGCCTTTTTGCACATCGCGGTTTCAAAATGCAAGGAACAACCTGTCATATTCCCGATGCGCGAGGTGCCGAGAGTGTCCAGCACCCGGGCTCACAATATTGTCGGGAGAGCCCAGAGCCGTCAAATCTAGAGAAACGCGTGGCACCAACTCAAGCCATCTCAGTGTTTCACTCATCACGATTTTAAGAAGCATGGATCAACTCCTTCTTATTCGCAAATGCCGAAAGCATTTTGGGAATAGACACATGGTCACGGTCCGTGGTCACTTGGGAAAGAAAGGAGTTATGCAAAGGGGGGCCAAGGGCATTGAGCCTAGTCGTCGAAGGATGATCGTGATCTCCATGCGCCATCTGATCCGACCTCGACCCCAGTTTTCGCCTGGATTTAATGAAGATGAGAAAGGGTGGTTGAAACCTCTCCTCAGGCATTAAGTGTAGAGTATGGATAATCTGGAAAGTGGTCTGCTCGAGAGGGTCCTGTGTACCCATTTTTCTGGAGAAGCCATGCCAAGTCCTCGACCCGCCGGAGGAGGTCTGCACACGGTAGCTCGACACTTAATGGCTCAACGACTTCCCCTGCAGGAGCCATGCGCAGTTAAGGTGGCGTCTGACAAAGAATACCCGCCCGATTTTGGCTGAAAAGACACCAAGCCTTGAGTATCTGGGCGCGCCTCTGTTGGGCGATTTTCTCTGAGTATATGAACTCAGTCTTTGTATTTTGTAAAGGATCGATGGTTGAGCGAGGCTCTTGGTTGTAAATCTTTAATGAAACACTGTTATTTCTGGTTATGTATGGACTCTTGAGAATTCTTGCCTTATGAATGTCAGTTTCTTTCACGTCTCTGTTCAACTGTGTTAGAGTGACTCAGAATTGGAGAATCCAGTTGAGTTGCACTGTTATAGGATAATGTAGAATTTGATCACTGTGACAGTTGCATCATCTCTAATCAGTCCGTGTGATTTTCCTAACGCTGAACGACTTGGAATTGAAGAATCCAGTCAAGTCCCCCTTTCAGTTTCTCGAAGCCCTGAACTAGAGGATCTCACCTTCATGATTTTTCTTCTGCAAATTATTGAAAGCCTGTTGCTCGAAGTAGTTTGTTCACTCTTCTTATCAAGTCTTCCACCTGTTCACTTTTTAATTAACCCGCTGACTGAAGTTAGATCAAGACCTCCTTTGTTTCTTACATGCCGGACCCAGTCTCTGAGTTAGAGTGACATCTCCCGAGTCTCTGTCCATTTGATCACCCATTAAAAACTACCGTGACATAAAACTGATGGGCGTCGGGCTCTACTCCTGCAAGCAATCCAGGAGTGACTTCCGTCGCCAACATTTCTGGCACCGTTGCTGGGGACGAAGTTGAAAATTTTCCCCAGGATTGAACGACATTGAACCTCTGACTCCGAAGGTGCAATGGGTATCAGAGCCTTTGAATATTTCTACTGTGCATCTGGTGACTCCATTGTGACGACTCCATTGGGGAGAACCTGCTCTATTAATTGTGGCTTTCAGAGGCAGACACACGCGGTCTCATCCACAACTGCCTCTAGCTACACCTGAAACTGATCCAGAGGTGGTTCTCAGAAAAGGAAGGGCCTCCGAAGAAGAAGCTCCCACCTCAGAACCAGGTAATCTGCCATCTCCTTCTGTAGGAACTCCATTCTCTCCTCCTTAGTTTCTTATTAGACCTCCTTCATGGGTTTCCCATTTCTTGAATTTTGGGAGTGTTCCTGCTGAGTTTGCCCCTCCTGATCTAGGATTGGAGGGAGAAATCCTTGTCACTCCCCTCTCCTCTGAAGTTGTACCTTGGCATAGACCTAGGGCCACAGAATATTTCCCCACTCCTGCACAAAGAGGAACACCTGTTGACTTGAGATCGCTAGCTTTCTCATTAAATCCCCTCTTGTTTCCCACTCCACTTCGGAACTCATTCCCAATAGCCCCTTCGCGAACTCCTTCTCGTTCGAGTTCTCCTCCACACAATATCCCTATGGCAGGAGCAAATCCCCCTATGACTAGAATGGAGGCCATTATAGCCGCTAGGTATGCTCACCTCATGCTACCGCAACCTCTCAATGCCCTCCCAACAGATGGTTACCTCAAACAGCTACCCAGGTTTACAGGTGAGGGGGACATAACTGCAGAAGAGCACCTAGAAGCCTTTTACAGTTTCACAGATGATAATAACATCATGCATGTAGACGTATGGATGAGGATTTTTGTCCATAGTCTCCAAGGAGAGGCTAGAAAATGGTTTAAGGCCCTGCCTCCTGGATCTATTGATGGGATTGAAGCTTTAGATAATGCCTTTTTAAGACAGTGGGGAGATAAGAAAGACTTCATGTATTACATGACAGAGTTTGGGTCTTTGAAGAGAAAAGAAGGAGAGTCTGTCTCTGATTTCTCCAAGAGATTTAATAAAATGTACAACAAAATCCATGCTGAGATAAAACCCTCTGAATCCTCTGCAAAGATCACTTATGCTAGAGCCTTTGATCCCGATTTCTGCCTCTTGTTGAGGGCAATAAGAGCCACTACTTTGGCTCAGATGCAGGATGCAGTCGTGGAAGTAGAGTCTAATATATTGGCTGTTGACCGACTTAGGAATGCTGCTAGTAGAAACATATCCAGGCAGAGGCCTGAAGCTCCCTCATCCAGTTCCTCTCCCCTGCCCCTTCAGACAGATGAGACAGCTAGGGTACTCAAGTCACTTTCTGCTAGAATGGAAAGGAGGGAGTTAGAAGGGAAGCCCATGTACAGAAATCCCCAGAATGTCGATGGTAGAGGTTTCAGGAGACCTGATAACCATGGACCATGGGCCTTCTGAAGGGAACAAAGAGACAAAAATAGAGAAGGTCAAAGGATTCAAACCCCTCTCCAAAATAACCTGGTTACTCATGAAGGAGGGGAGGAGATAGACAAGTTCGACCTCGAAATTCATTGTGTTGAAGAAGCTCCTCCTTTTCCCCATTTGACTCAGTTTGCATATGAAAATCCCCTGATGAACATCCAAATCCATGAGTTAGGTAAGGGAGAAAGGGCCGGTAATACCCCTAACAGATACAATCTCAGGTCAAGAAGGAAGGAAGGAGACTTTGACAGCCAAGACCAGCCCCTCATAGCAGATAGGCCTACTAAGTCTGCGACAACCACTACTAAAGAAAAGAAAACTCAGAGTGCTTCGCCAGCAGCCAAGGAGCCTGTCACTGAGGTAAGGGAAGCTCCTAATCTGATTTCCTCCTTTAATTTTGAGCATGAAATTCAAAAGATCAGAATTCCCATTCCCCTCTTAGAGCTAGTTAAAAATGAGGACTTCAAAAGGTCCCTTTCCAAGTTGCTACAATCCGAGTCCCCCCAACCTCCCTCTGACTCAGTGAACCTTCAAGATGAGAAACCAGCTGTCATCCTAGGTCCCAT
>JASDQU010408033.1:0-10581 GCA_032191745.1 Picea mariana
CTTCCAATGAATGTAATTCTTCAAGACATATAAGAAAAAGAATTATGTGGTTTTCTCCTGATTTGGGTTTCCACGTAAAACACTAGTGTACTCTGTATGTGTGTGATTGTTCATTTCTTGTTGCTCATTATTGGATAATAATTCTACATTGATATAACACTTGGATTATTTAAAGAAAAAGGATTATAATTACACTATTACTGATTCACCCCCCCTTCTCAGTAATCCAACAATTGGTATCAGAGCAGGTTCCTTCAGAAATCAGTTTAACCACTGAAAGGTAGATCATGGAGAGTACCAACTTGTATAAAAATGGAATACCACATTTTGATGGACATAAGTATGATTTTTGGAGCATAAGGATGAAGACATATATACATGCATAGGGATTTCAAGTTTGGAAATCAATTGTAGATGGATACATGGCACCAACAGTTCCACGAACAAATGACAAAGCAGTGAAACTCAATGAGAATAATTCCAAAGATAAAAATGCACTTTTGAATGGTCTCAGTGATACGGTATTCACCAAATTTGCACATTGTAAATCCACTAAAGAGATTTGGGACAAGCCTAGAAATATTTATGAAGGAGATACAAAAGTCAAAGAAGCAAAGCTTCAAACTTACATAGGTCAGTTCGAACAACTAAAAATGAAGGAAGATGAGAATATTGGAGGCTACTTCTTACGAGTTGATGAAACAGTGAATGAAAACATAGGATTCGGAGAAGAAATCGAAGAATCTGTAATTGTTCAAAATGTACTAACATCTCTTCCTTTTAGATTTAACCCTAAAATATCAGCACTAGAAGAAAGATAGGATCTAACTCAATAAGAATGGACGAACTACATGGAATATTCACAGCATATGAAATGAGAAATAAACAAGAAAATCCAGATGTAAAAGAAGCAACCTTCAAAGCATCCAAAAGATCAAAGAAAAATAAAAAGGAACAAGACAAATATAGAAGTAGCAATGACGTCTCGGAAGATCATGAAGAAGTGGCCAACTTCATCAAAATACTGAAGAAGGAAACCGATGGTAGGTATAGAGGTAAGCTTCCTTTAATTTGTTTTAATTGTGATGGTATTGGTCATTTTTCTAACAAATGTCCTCATAATAAAAAGAGAATAATGAAGGTTACTCAAAAGGAAAACAGACATATAAAGGCAAAAGAACTACAAAGAAATTTTTCAAGAAAAACATATGCACCAAAGAATAAATCTCATCATCAGATGAAGATGAAGTCAGTGACGGTGAGACAGGAACAGTTCTATTCATGGTAGTAAAAAACATGGACAAAGAAGACTCTGAAGAAGAATATGAAGAAGCCAAAGAAGAATATGAAGAATTCGAAGAAGAAATAGAAGAAGAAGAAGTTGACTATCGAGAAGAATTGATGTGTGCCATAGAAGTTATCAGAATAAAAAAGAAGAAAAACAAGAAACTACAAGAAGAACTAGACAAGAAAAAGGATACTCGAGAACTAGAACAAAATGATCAAAAAATTGAAGGTTCAAATAGAAGAATATAAAAGAATTGATTAAGCACTCAAAGAAAATCTAGAAGAAAATGACAGGATCATTGTAAACTTGGAAGCAGAGATTGTCGCACTAAGAAAGGATATTCAAAATAAAAATATGCAGAATAGCTCAAAATTTCTGGATGACATTATCAGTAGTAAAAAATCTCATCTTGACAAGTTTGGACTTCGATACAATTAGAGAGAAAAGGGATCAAGCTCCAAAACAACAGAGCAAGAAACATATCCAAAAATTTATGCAGAAACAATCAAAGGGGATAGGAAGATATACAAGGAAGATTACAGGGACACTCGTCCACCAAGAAGATTCATATTTCAGAATCAACAACAGACAGATAGACCTCAAGAAGGAGAAGGATTCATAAGAGCATCTCCTTTTAGAAGATCTTCAACTCCTAGGTATCAAACTATATTTTTTGGTTCATGTTATGCATGTAATAACTTTTGACATAAAGTTGTGAATTGCAGAGCTAACAACAGGAACAATAACAACTTTGAGAGTCATACACAAAGGGATTATTCAAGAAGACCTAGTGAAACACGGAGAAGAAGTTACAATAGGTTTGAATCTTTGAGCACTGAAGTGGAATGTTACAAATTTAACAATTTTGGACACGTGGCCAAAGATTGTAGAATGACAGTCCTTCCTAAAGAACCTCAACAGAATAGCAATAGTCACAAATAGGAACCTCGGAAAACGACATGGATAAGAAAGCAAGATCAGTTTAGAAATGACTAATGCACAATTGCTCTAACAACTAAGCATAATAAATGTGGTTGGTATGTTGACAATGGATGTTAAAAGCACATGATAGGTGATAGAGACAAGTTTCTTACATTACGAAAGGAAAGAGATGGAATAGTCTCCTTCGAAAATGATGATTCAACAAAAATAATTGGAAAAGGCACAATCCGAATTGGGAACAAGAATGAAAAGGAAGAAAAGGTTCTTCTAGTTGAAGATATGAAACATAATATTCTAAATGTGAGTGAAATGTGTGACCAAGGTCATAAAGTTTCTTTCGATTCACAAAAGTGTGAGATAAGAAAATAAGGTTCAAGGAAATTGGTCACTATAGCTGCAAGAACTTCAAGAAACATATATGTGTTAAGTGAAATTGGAAACGAAAAGTGTTTTCTAGGAAAGGAATATGAAAGTTGGCTATGGAACAGAAGAATGGGGCACATACATTTTGATAACCTTATCAAAGTCAGCAAAATAAAAACAGTCAGAGAAATGCCCCAGATCACGAAACCAACCAACACTTTATGCAAGCATTGTCAACAAGGAAAGAAAACACAAACCAGGTTTAAATCAAAGGAATATTCAATGACAAGACCAATGAAAATTGTGCATACTGATCTAGTTGGACGAACTAAAACAAATGGCTTAAAAGGTGAGAAATACTTCATGTTACTAGTTGATCATTATACAAGAATGACTGCAAATTGCTTTCTCAAGAATAAGTCAGATGCTTTTGAAAACTTCAAGATCTACAAGGAAATGGTTGAAATGAAATGGATTCAAAAATAAAATACTTGAGATCTGATAATGGAGGAGAGTTCACCGCAAAGGAATTTATGGACTACTGTAGCAATCATGGAATAAAAAGACAATTCTTTGTTGCTAGGACACCTCAACATAATGGAGTTGTTGAAAGAAATAACATGACAATACAGGAAATGGATCGAACAATGTTAATGGATTCAAAATTGATAGATATTTTTTGGACACAGGTAGTGCATACAATAGTTCATATTCAAAACAAAGTAATTCTTAGAAACAACACTGACAAAAATCCTTACGAACTATGGAAATAAAGACCAGCAAATGTAAAGCACTTCAGAGTTTTTGGAAGAAAATGCTATATCAAAAGAGAAGATAGCAGAATGGTAAAGTTTGACTCTCATGTGGACAAAGGAGTACTTGTTGGTTACTCAAGTAAAAGGAAAGAATACAAGTGTTACAATCTAATATTGAACAAAGTTGTGGAAAGCATCAATGTAACAATTGATTAAACAGACAGACCAAAATCAAAGGAAGAAAATGAATCAATGAAACAACCCTTAGAAGAAGAAGCAAAATATGAAAAAGAAGTAGAATAGGAAGATGAAGAGAATCCGACAGAAGAAGAAAATAAATTTCAACAAGTGTCTCCAAAGACACCCAGTAAACGAGTACAGAAGAATCATCCTTCAAATCAGATTATCGGAAACAAAGATGCAGGAGTTGAGACTAGAAGAAGAATCCATTCACCAGAACAAACACACCTAGCACTCTTATCTACAATTGAACCGAACGTTTTTGAAGAATCCATAAAGGATGAATCTTGGAATAAGACCATGGATGAAGAATTGGATCAAATAGAGAAAAATGACACTTGGGAACTGGTTCCAAGACCAGAGAATAAGAATGTGACCGGCACAAAGTGGGTCTTCAGGAATAAATTGAATGAAGATGGACATGTTACAGGGAACAAAGATAGATTGGTATGTAAAAGATATGCACAGGTTGAAGGAATCAACTTTGAAGAGACATTTGCCCCATTTTCCAGAATGGAAGCAATCAATTTGCTTTTAGCTTATGCATGCTCTAAAAATATTAAAATGTATCAAATGGATGTAAAATCAACTTTTCTGAATGGGGAACTTGAAGAAGAAGTCTACATTGAACAACCAGAAGGATTTCAGTTGTCAGAAAATGCAAATTATGTGTGTAAATTAAAGAAGGCCTCATATGGTCTAAAATAGGCTCCTAGAGCATGGTACTCTAGACTGGATAAGTATCTGCAATAGGTAGGGTTCAGAAAAGGAAGTGCAGAAAACAACCTCTACGGCAAGGTAAGTCAAGGTAATATTTTATTAATTGAAGTTTATATTGATGATATTATTTTTGGTAGTGATGATGACATGTTAAGCCAGAAATTTGTAAAAGATATGCATAATGAATTTGAAATGTTGTTACTTGGAGAACTATCCTTCTTTCTAGGACTTCATATACGCCAAAGGAACCAAGGAATTTTTATTTCTCAAACCAAGTATATCAGAGAAATGCTAAAAAGGTTCGATATGGAAGATTGAAAACCAGATATCACTCCCATGCAAACCAGTTGCAAGTTGAGAAAAGATGATGATTTGAAGTCTACAAATCAGAGGCAATATAGGTCAATGATTAGAATCCTACTATATGTGATAGCATCCAGACCATATGTAATGCAGGCAGTTGGACAGGTGGCTCGATTTCAAGCAGCACCAAAGGAATCACATTTATTAGCAGTGAAAAGGATTTTCATATATCTCAAAGAAACATAAGAGTTTGGATTATGGTATCCAAAAGGAAAGGATCTATCACTTGTTGCCTACACAGATGCAGATTGGGCAGGCTGTATTGATGATCGATGAAGCACCAGTGGAGAAAAATTATACTTGGGTGAGTGTTTAGTATCATGGCTAAGCAAGAAACAATCATCAATATCCTTATCTATAGTCGAGGCAATGTACATTGCAGTAGCATAATGTTGTACATAGGTTCTTTGGATGAAACAAACTCCGACAGATATACATGTTGAGTATGATGAGCCCATTCCAATATATTGTGATATTGCAAGTGCCATCTATATCTAAAAGAATCCAATGATGCACTCCAAGACGAAGCACATTCCAATCAAGTATCACTTTTTACGGGAACAAGTTGCAGAAAAGAACATCAGAGTTGAGTATGTGGGCACAAAAGAACAAGTGGAAGACATCTTTACAAAACCACTTCCACAGGAAGCCTTTGAGTATCTTCACCAGAGACTCAGAGTTATTTCTACTCCAAAATGAATGCTTTTGAATGCTTATCTTATATGTCTTAGATGTACACGAGGAAGCACCATAAGAAGATAGTTCAGTCAGGGGGAGCAGCCTCAGATGGAAAGATACCTTTATCATTGATGACAAAGGGGGAAAGATTTATCAGATGTAGAGGACAGAGGCATGGTTCCATGGGGAGCAGATTTATCAGATGCAGAGGATAGAGGAATGGTTCTAGGGGGAGCACGAGTGATATGATTTCAGTATTACATCAGAGTGTTTCCATCCATGCCAAAGGGGGAGATTGTTGATTAATTTTTATTGTCATTGATGTCAACCCTTGAAGAAAGCCCCATAGAAAAAAGGTTGGGTAATGGACCCAATATTGTTTGATGTAAATATGACTTGTTATTGTCTGTTCATGGTTTATAATAAGTGGAAATGGATGAACTCCAAAGTGGTCCTCTTATGGTGAAATCCCTCACGGGAAGACGCTTTGTGGATTGAGTTATCCTGGAAGTATGGTTAGATAACCCATGCTTATTTGTGGAATAATGAGATGGAGTTCATTTAATTTTTCATTGAAACTATCCTATATGGATATTTCTTGTCATGCCATTTACGGTGGTATGTGGAACGCCACATAACTCCTCACGGTTAGAGAGTTATGGCCATGAGAAGTTGGAGAACCCAGGTTTGGGTAATGGACCCAAGTTTGTTTGATGGATAATGGTTTGAATTTTGATATGTTTTCAGGTAATACTATTCTATATGGATGTTACATTTCATTCCATTTCTGGTGGTATGTGTAACATCACATAACTCCTCATGGTTTGAGAGTTATGGCCTTATGAAGTTGGAGGACCCTCTTATGTCATCTAGAAGCCCCAAAAGATCAAAGTAGTCAAAGTGGTTTAAGATATTTTAGAAGGTAAATAATAAAGTGAATTGATGAATGTACTATAATTCAAAGTGAATACAAAATAAATTATTTAAACAATAAATTTAATGGAGAAATTAGAAGTGCCCGCAGGGGTGTAGACCGATTGGCAAGTGCCGTGTAAATGGAAGGAACTATGTAAAATGAGGTCTCAAGGTCGATTCTCACCCCGATTTACTCGGAGGGCGTGCTTGTGGGCTGTGCGTTTCTCCCTAGGGGTTATAAGGCAGCCGGCAGGATTCGACTCCGTGTCACGCGAGTACGATACTGTCGTTGTTACCGATTACCCTAGTATAAAAAAAATAAATAAAAAAAAAATTGGAGAAATTAGAAGTGGGTTAACCCTAAAATAAAAAAAGTGGGCAAAGTGACCAAGAAGATGTTTTTAAGGAAGCTACTTGGAGAGTATAAATAAGAGGCAAGGATCTCTCATTTTAGATACACTTGAGCATATTGAATACCTATAGGTGTCTGAGGTAACCAAAGGATATCTAAGCCGAATTTATGAGGGAAGGTGAAGAAAAGAAGGCCAGAATTCAAGGAAGGATAAATTCTTTTGATGATGCTTTCTAAGGTATGTTATTTACAGGTCGTATCACCATTTTCGCAATAACGTTTTTTCTAGAATGATTCAGACCGTGAAATTTCTACTCCATTCAGGAAAAATATCCAAGTATATGTGGTAAAAAATTCAGCTTGTGGGTCGTTTTGTTTTTGGCGTTACACTCCGTGGAAAATAAGGTTTATGTCTAGTCCTTAAACTAGTCAAAAACATGTGTTTCGAGTAAAAACGTCATAATTTCTTCATAACAGATCCAAATTCAGTAAGAAAAAATGTGTTGGTTATAGTAAAGTATTTAGTATGTTGTGTAACATTTTCAGATCGATTCAACAAATATTCCGTGCGGGGCATGCTCTACAATGTCTCTCTCTAGAATAATCTAAAATTCAGCAAGGTATGCCATTTTTTCTATAACTAATTTTATGAGAGGTTCCAAGTAGTGAGACTTGGATAAATTGCATAAAACACATTGAATAACATTGTGTATAATTTTTAGAAATTTATTCATTACAGGTATAAGGTTATAATTTTTTCAAGTTAGGGTTGTTGACTAATCCAACACTAGTCACGTGAGACTAAATAAAAGTTTGATTTAAATGCCAGTCTCTTGTTGTTTAAAGTTAAGGAATGTTTGTAGTTATGTGATAATATACACCAGGTCTATTATAGAGTTATAAATCATATTTGGATTGTGAAATTGATGAGGGCTTTTGGTTGAGTTACAAGTTGGGTACATGGTTGAGACAAGTAGTTGATGAGTTGGCACATACATGAGGTGTATAGTTGATGATGTTGGTACACATTGATGAGTCACAGTTGATGAGTAGTTGACACATGATTGCTACATACTTGGTACATGGTTGGTTTCACTTGTTTATGGTACAGGTTGATTATAGATTGTTTGGTACAAGTTGGTGCATGGTTGATGCATTTGTTTATGGTACAAGTTGATTATAGGTTGAGGTATAGGTTGATGCATGGTTGATGCATGGTTCAATTTTATTGGTATAGGTTTACAATGATATATCTCACATTGATAGTGTGACAATGGTTCCATCAGTCTACCTCTACTTCAAGGTAGTTGGACAGGGCAAGGAAAGGTGGTTGTAGCCAGAGAATTGGGGAATTGGAGCTTCCCTCAGGTTGTAGCATGTTGGCCATTGACCAAGTTTTGGGATATCCTTAGTCAAGTTTGACCTATTTTGGGACTTCAACAGCTGTCGAAGGAGGAGTGCAAGACAAAGTAGAGGTCACAATATCTCGACCCCTTTTTGGGATTTGGGATCATGTAACGGGTATGGGGATGTTGGCCCATGGGTTTACCCATGTTTAGGCCTATTTTGTAAAGTATAAATAGATGTCTAGGCAATGTAAGGAGAGGTAAATAGATATATCTGTATGATATTGGGCTAAGTGCTAAGTATGGATTGTAGATGCTTTGTGCATACTGTGTGATATTTGTAGAGCTATGTGCAAGTAATTGTAAGAAGTCTTGGTGATGTACCCTAACTCGAAGAAGGAGGATCTAGTAGAGTGCTCGCAGATCTCCTGTCTTCTGCGGAGTAGGATTTTGATGCTATGTGCCTGTAAGAAGCTTCAGTGAAGATAATAAAGAAGAAGAGTTGGTGAATGTATCCCCAAAGTGGGGGTGAACCACGTACATGATGTGTTTCTATGCTTTGTGTGATGTGTTGATGTGTTTATGTCTTTACTTGCTAAGTGCTTTGATATAGATAGATAGATCTTTTTATGCTTTGTTCTAACGATGTATATGGATGTTAGATATGACCTATGTGAATGTGCTTAGTGCTTGAATATGCTAGATATAATCTACCTCTCTATGACAAGTGCTTAGATACATCAGATCTGAATGAATGATGTGATGCTCTATGTTATTTGCGGAGTAGATAATGGTAAAATATCGATGAAATGGTGGTGCTAAGTGTTATGTTAAGTGTTAGAATCATAGATTTGTGTCCCAAATAGGCTTGTAGACATCTGAGTCCTGCAACCACCCCTGCCTCTACCTTGGGTGAGACTTCATCTACTTCACAGGTGTTGTCGAAAGGGCTGATATTTAGGGTTTTGTTGGTGCGTTGTTGTAGCGTTGAACCCTGGGTCTGCCCCTGTGCCAAAAAATGGTTCCATTGTCGGGACCTGAAACTTTGATTTCTAAGAATTGAGGAAGAAAAATCTTTGTGCAAAGATCCGAACTGAAACTATGATTACTGAGAACTAAGGAAGAAGAAGCTTTGTGCAAAGATCCGAACTGAAACTGTGATCTGGGAACTGAGGAAGAAGAATCTTTCTGCAAAGATCCGACATGAAACTGTGAAATCTCTGGGCATATATATTTTTCCCTAGTGCGCAACATTCCACTTGACCTGTGAATATCTGTGTCAAGAAAAGGGCTAAGATCTAGAAGATCTGTGCTCTAATAAAGGTAAGAATAGTGAAAAGTTCTAGTTCTGGAAGCTTTCTACTCTGTAGAAGTAAGATAAGTGGAAATTTTTGTTTCAACAGTATGGATCTAGGTATGTTTGATAGATTATGTCCTATCTTGAAAACTAGGGCACTAATAAATGAAAGAAGGCTATACTTGTGTAGATATGATAAGAATAGTGAAAGATATGTTATACCTATGCATAGAAAGAATGTTTGGACTAACAAGTGGATGCAGGATCCTAGAAAGAAATGTTTGCAGGTTAGCTAACATGATCCTAGCGCACAGTACAGGAAAGGCAGGGGATCATTTAAAAGAAAGAGAGGATTAACCCTCTGTTACAGTTGGAGAAAACTAGGACACCTTGCTAAGGAATGCTCTGGGAGAAGACCTAGTTGTCTTTGTTGCAAAGCTATGGACCATGAAGTATTGGATTTCCCTAGAATGATTTCTAAGCTTGAAGGAATGAACATGAGGCAAGAAAACCATAAGGCAGATCCAGAAACTATGATTATGGAAGAACCCCATAAAGAATCAAAGAAAGTATTGTTATAGATAAAAGACACCATGAATGACCACCGACATGTCATCTTATTAGAGATATTCAAAGAAAAGCATGCATAGAAGAAAGAATATGAGACTTTGTTAAGCCCTAATATTGACTCATTACCCCTTAATTGGGGCATATTAGATTAGTAATGTTATTTTATTTATGTTGGATTTAGGCCAATATTTGTAATTTATATTAGTAATGTTATTTTATATATGTCGGCTTTAGGCCATTAGTTGTAATTATACCTCCTAGTCTCCTATATATACCAAGGAGACATTTTCATTTTAATCATCTTGTACTTGAACATTTAAGTGGGGTAAACGGAGGTTTCCCCCTCGAAGAGGCTTATTATCTGAAATTATCTCTTTTTCAAGGCGTTGAGTACTTTTCCTGAGGTTTTTCTATGCTATATTGATGTTTGGTTCTTAACATATGGTATCAGAGCTCAAGGTCTTGGGGTTTCACTGCTACATCTGAGACACCGTGGAATTTTCGCTATAATTTGTTTTCTACAATGTTTTAGAAGGAACCACTTGGAGGGTATTTAGAATACAGATCAAGGTACGTTGGGTTCAAAATTTATCTCCTGAGGCCTTATACTTTCGGAGATACATCCTGTACAAGATAGGGTTATGGAATCATCCTGAAATGAGTCATTGCGGAATTTTCACTATAAAAAATTTTCTGTAATGTTTCAGACCCTCAACTCTGGAGGCCATTTACAGAAATTAGTAAGGTATCTG
>JASDQU010408041.1:0-10644 GCA_032191745.1 Picea mariana
CCATTAATATTAATGTGCAAAAGAAGTTTTTTAAGTTGTGGTAAAAGAAAAAGAAAATCACATTGTAGGATGTATCCCTTAGTAAGAAATATGGGCCCACGGAGGCCAACACAAATGTTGTTTCCAAATCCAAAATTGAATCAGAGGTGAAGTCTACAAAAGGAGATGAAGTAAAACCACATGAAGGACACAATCAAGAAGATAAGGCGATCTTTGATTCAAAGGCACAATGTATTGTATATTTTGTTGGCATGTTTATAGGAAGAGTGTGCTTGTCATTGATGGAAAGAACAACAGTGATGAGGGCATGTTTACAGGAAAGAACAACAAAAATGATGGCATGATTATAGGAAAAATGTGCCAGGTAGGCACCAGAAGTATTTTGGGAAGACACAGAAGAGCAAGCTTAGAAGATATAATGTCGAGTTGCATGCAGAGCGCAAGTGTGTGCCAGGACTGAGGTTAAATTCATTTCCAAAGCTTAGGAGAGATAGCATTCTGAGACGCGTAGATGAGATCCCATACATTAAGGCTCACAAAAGGATCAAATGTCATGGCCTTTGACACTTAGAGGTTTGAGAAAGACAAAGCTCAGGAGGAGGAGTGATAGTGACTGTTGGATYAAGCACTGTGAATGATCTGGGTCGTCAGATTAGAGTCTAGACAGGAGGAACGAGAAAAAAGAGAAGAGGAGAACAGATCTCAACCATTAGATATGAGTACGTGGACCAACAGCCGTTGGATTCCAAGGAAAGTGCACGAGACAAGTTCTGAAGTCATCGAAATTKTCTATCATCAGGGTTGACAGGTGGCAGCAGATCTGAGAGTTTGAAGAATMGAAMTTYGAAATATTTGCAAGGGATAGAGTGGATTCGATCCTAGCCATTGATGATGGGAAGGACACATGGTGAGAGATCAACATTTCACTGACTCGCGAACTGGAAGAGTCAAAGGTGAGAGTTGGAGGAACTTGCGAAATGCGAATTCACTAAATGATCTGGACCATCGGATCACTGAGGATCGTGGACCATTGATCTGGCATGAAAAAGAATGAATTTCGAGTTCTTGAAGAAGAGATCTAGAACATTGAAATATGAAAGATCGTGGGTCGTTGATATGGAGAAGGTATCGAGAAATCGAGAGTCGAAGAAAGGATGTTCTCTAACCTTTGAAGTCGCGAAATGCAAAATCACGATTTGATTGCAGTCGTTGATCAAAGGGAGATATCTCCACCATTGATCTGATATGGAGTATTTCAGATTTCGCGAGTTGGGAGAATCGAGGAAAATCGTAGCAGAATCTCCAAAATGAGAAGTCGTGAAAATATTTGGGTCGTCAGATCATAAAGGATTGTGGGCCATTGATCTAATGGAATCGCGAGTTCGAGAATCAGAAGAAGGGAGGTGATCCAACCTTCGTGATCCGGATTATTTTCGGCACGAAATGAGAGCAGAGATATAACAAGAAATATTTAGAGATATTACAAGAGAGACAACAATATAACAGAGATATAGTGAAAATATAACAAGAGTCACAGATATACAGTAATACACGATTTCTATTAATGAAATAAATGTACAGAGACTGTAAAAATACAGAGTGAAAGACTCGCTAGAATGGTGGCAACTTATCTCTGAGAAGACATGTGATGGCTACTCACATTCGCAAGAAGATGATTATTACAATGAGGCTCTAAGGTCCTTTTTAACATAAGTAAAATCCAAAACCCTAACCCTGGAAGATGAAAATCCAAAAGGTTTGCGGGCCCCGATGGGGGTAGTTGATACGTCAACTTCCCAGAGGCATAACTTTGGCATACGATCTTCGTTTGGGGCACATGATAGCTCGTTGAAAAGATCTATTCGAGAAATACACCTTTTGGGTGAGAAAAATTGATCTACGATCTATGTTGCTCCCTGGTTTTTCAAAAAACATCGTTTAGGGCCTCAAAATGGCCCCGGAAGTTAAAAACTGCTAAAAGTAGTAAATTACCAAAATTGCCAGAAAAATGTTTTGAGCCAGTTGGAGAAGGTGGATGGCCACCGATATCCACCGATATCACTTTGACATTGCAAATCGTGAAGTTGCGAAACACGAAAATAAGATCTCAACCATTGAATCACGGAGAGATCTGGACTGTTGATCTGGCAAGCGTAGTTTCAGAAGTGAGGCCTATGGTCACATTGATGAAGGTTAAGGAAGGAGCTAGCATTTCTAGGCTCCACCTCAGAGTTTCAAGAGTTGGGAAAATCGAGGTGACTTGTAGTCGACATCGCGAAACATGAAATCATGAATCGATTGTTGGTTAGGTGTATGTTCACCACCGATGGTCATGTGAAAGGAAGGGGCTTAGCCAAAAGATCTAGCACCCACTGTGAAGTTTTTCTCAGGAAGGGAAAAGGTGCCAAATGGATGAACATGCAGAGGTTTTCTCAGTAATTGCTAGAACGAAGTGATTGCATTTTCTAGAGAATTTGAGAAGTTGTAGGGTGACTTCCAGAGGAGCCAAAGAGTCTCAAGGTAACTGCCAGTGGAATGAAGACTCATCATAGAGACAATTTATAGATGGGAAAGAGTTGAAGTCTGTAACTATAACAGAGAGGATAAGCTCAATTGTGACAGAGAAGAAGAAGGGTTGCATTGCCAGAAAAAGGAAAAGAATCTCAGGAACGACCACTGATGATGAATAGTCTCAACATAACGACTACTGATGTAGAACAAATTCAGCATAATCGCCAGAGAGGATGAAGAGTCAGGTGTATGATCTGGTAGAGGAATTTGCATGATAAATATACATAGAACAAAGAAGAGATGACTGCACTTGTTGACAGTTATTCATGTGAGTAGAAGCATGTTGTGTGCAAGAGTTGAAACACACAGAAGAGGTGTAGCGCAATGAATGAAAATAATACATAGATCATAAAGTGCAGAAGAAAGTGATAGAGAAGAAATGCTTATCTTAGAGAGGAAGATAAATCTGAGGTGCACATTCAGAGATAGAGCAGAATAATAGAAAACTCAAGGAGGTGCAAGAAGGAAAAACATTGAGGTAGGCAGAGCAGAGCATTGCAACAGAACAATGATGATAATGGTAAGAATTTTGACAAATATTGTATCACTGTAATAAGTTTCAGAAACAAATTTTTTATATTCAGGGTGTTAGGGAGTTTCTAGGGAGGACTGGTGTCCTGATATTTTCAAGTAGGTGCTTGAACACAGGGAGTTGTAGCTTCCATCTGGTTGCAGCTAGAAAAACCAAGGTGGCAGGGTGGTGCAAGGGAGAACTATTGTTCTATGTTATACAGGTTGGTGCCTATGTGACTGGATGTTGGTGCTTCCATCAAGTTGGTGTTGGAACACTCAGGGAGTTGGTGCTTTCTTCTAGTGGGTGCTAGAGAAACCAAAGAGTTGGTGCTCTTAGCAAGTTTCTACTTGTAAAACATAGGTTTTAGCCTCAGGAGGAGTTGGAGCTCATAAGAATGATAATGTATAGAAAATAAATGTTACTTATCATATCAAGAAGAAGAGGTTTTTTCCCTTTATGGGTTTCCTCAGGAAATATCTGTCTATGTATATTTCATGTGTGTGATTGATGTTGAGTATTCTAGTGCTTACCTCCCTGCATTATTGTGATCATCATTGAGTGTTCTGTAAAGAGTTTAAAATAGGCATAATTGTCTAAGCACAGTAACAACTGATTCACCCCCCCCCCTCAATTGTCCAACAATTGGTATCGGAGCTGGTTCCTTTTATCTAAGGGTAGATCCTAGAGCTTAAACATGACTAGCCATGAAGGAACTTCAACCAATAAGGCCCCCTTGTTCAATGGAACAAACTTTGCATTCTGGAAAGTTAGGATGATAACCTACATAATGGATTTAGGTGCAGATGTCTGGGATGTGGTAGAGACTGGTTATGTAAAGCCAATTGTACTAGCTTCTAAGGATGATAATCTAGAATTCATCTTCAACACTAAGGCTATGAATGCTATTCTGAGTGGGCTCGCAAAATCAAAATTTGTAAAAGTTATGCACTTAGAATATACCAAAATATATGTGGGACAAACTCATTAGCAACTATGAAGGTAATGAGAAGTTAAAGGATGCCAAGCTTCAAACCTACATATTACAATTTGAAAAGATAAATATGAAAGAGGATGAACCTGTTGGGAAGTACTTTCTGAGAGTTGAAGAACTAGTAAATGCAATGAAAGGACTTGGTGAAAAAATTGAGGAAGCCTCGTTAGTTCAGAAAATCTTGAGATNTGCCAAGCTTCAAACCTACATATTACAATTTGAAAAGATAAATATGAAAGAGGATGAACCTGTTGGGAAGTACTTTCTGAGAGTTGAAGAACTAGTAAATGCAATGAAAGGACTTGGTGAAAAAATTGAGGAAGCCTCGTTAGTTCATAAAATCTTGAGATCTCTGCCAAATAGGTTCAACCCAAAGGTATCTTCTATAGAACAACTTAATGATATAAAATCTCTGCCTTTTGATCAAATTCTAGGAATGTTGACTGCATATGAAATGAGGATAGGTAAAGATAAATCCACCTCTAGAGAATCATCATTTAAAGAAGATAAGAATGAGGATTTTGAGCCTGATGAAATTGAAGCAAAATTTGTGAGAAGACTAAAGAAAGGATCAGGCAAGTACCAAGGAAAGTTTCCCTTAAATTTTTTTAACTGTGGAAATATAGGTCACTTTGCATCTAAATGTCCACATAAGAAGAAGGACCAGAACACTGAAGGTGAAGAGAAGTATAAATCCAAGAGATTTGGTAAAAAGAAAAGTTTTTTTGTAAACAATGATGACTCTTCAGGAGACACATATAGTGATTCTGATTGTGATGATAAGGTTAATGACTTTATGCTTATGGACAAAGAGGACTATGATAATAAAGGCACAGGAAGTGATGTTAATGATGAAGAAGCTGTGGTTGACTTGGAAGGAGAACTGATCAGTTCTTTAGAAGAGATTGACAGACTTGGACTTAAGAAGAGAAAATAAAAACAGTTGCTGATGTAGTTTGAAAAGAATGGTAAAGAACCAAGTGAATATTTTGTTTTATTAAAAGTAGAATTAGAAGAAGAAAAGAAAATAGAGGACATTATGAAACAACAGTTATCAGAGAAGAAGGCAAGATGTGAATCCTTGGAAGAAGAGGTAGTAAAAACCAGAAAAGAGATGGAGAAGTTTAAAACATTGTGTCTCCAAAATCTTCCAAGCATTAAAGCCTCATAAGGATTAGACACCATTCTTAATCAACAAAGGAATCCAAATTTGAAAACTGGTTTGGGTTATGAAGAAGGATCAAGTAGTGGTTAGCCAAGCAACAAAGAATCCATCAAGTTTGTCAAATCTGCATTCATTGACAACAACAAATATGGAGAAACAAAGGAAGATAATCAGCCGCCAAGGAAGAGTGAAAGAAAAAGTACCAGAACTGAATCTGTAGAACAAAGAAATAATACACCCTCTGCTCAAATAAATCATCAACATGGAATAAATCAACCTGCTCAAAGAAGACAACCATTTTCCAAGTACAAAGGATTTTTCTATGGATATTGTTTTTTCTGTTCTAACTTTGTTCACAAACCTGTAAACTGTCCATTAAGATTTAGATATGAGCAATCAAGACACTCAAGGAATAGATATCTTCCGCAAGAAAGAATGAGACAACCAAGTAACAAACAACCATAGACTGCAAATCATGTAATGGCTAGGAAAATGACATAGGTTAAGCATACAAATCATTATGAACCTTTATTCAATGAACCAGAATGTTACACATGCCATAATTATGGACATAAAGCTGTAGACTGTCGCTTAAGGAACTATGAGCCAGATTTGAATCCCTCTGCATAAAATGTCAAGGTTTGGAAGAAGAAAGAAAATGACAAGTATGGATTAGTGTTGTCAGCTCAAAGAAAAAATAACTGTTGGTATATTGAACGTGGATTCTCCAAACACATGATGAGAGACAAAAGTAAGTTTCTGTCTCTAAGTGAAAGAAAATCAGGAAATGTAACCTTTGGAAATGATGCTCCAGGTAAAATCAAGGGTAGAGGGATGGTGAGTTTGAGTAATGGTAAAGGAAAAGCCCAGAATGTTCTTCTTGTAGATGGGCTGAAACATAATTTTCTCAGTGTAAGTCAAATGTGTGACAGAGGATGTGAAGTGGTGTTCACTTCCAAGGATTGTAAGATAAAATTTGTAAATTCAGGTCAAGTGGTAGCTAAAGGCATAAGGACAGAAAATAATGTATACGTGCTGAAAGAAGATAAAGAAGAGTGCCATCTAAGAAAACACCATGAAAGTTGGTTATGGCATAGGAGACTTGGACATCTAAACTTTGACCACTTAATCAAGCTCAAAAATATTGAGGTAGTAAAAGATCTTCCAAGAATACCAAATCCACAAGATTCTGTGTGTAAACCCTACCAAGTAGGAAAGCTAACTAGGACACTGTTTAAATCCAAGAACTCTACCTCAACAGAGAAACCACTCCAATTAGTTCATATGGATCTATGTGGACCATCAAGACAGGAAGTCACGGGGAAGGAAAAATACTTCATGTTGATCATTGATGATTACTCCAGACTCACTTGGGTTGCTTTTCTCAAAGAAAAAGCTGAAGAATTTGAGAAATTTAAAATATTTAAGGCTTTAACTGAGAATCAAACAGGCAACAGATTAAAGGTTGTAAGATCAGACGGAGGAGGAGAATTTATGTCAAGTTATTTCAAGGAATTCTATGATAAACATGAGATCAAAAGAGAATACACAATCCCAGGAACTCCACAACAAAATGGAGTAGTTGAGAGGCAAAACCGAATAGTTCAACAAATGGCCAGGTCAATGATGAATGAGAAGAACATTGGTCAAACCTACTAGGTAGAAGCAATACACACAACAATCCATATTCTTAACAAAGCTCATCTCATACCACACAGTGACAAGACACATTATGAACTATGTCATGGAAGACCTGCTACAATCAAACACTTCAAAGTCTTTGGGAGTAAGTGCTACATAAAGAATAATAATGAAAACCTTGGCAAGTATGATGACAGGGTTGATGAAGGCATCTTCTTAGGGTATGCTACAAATGATAAAGGATACTGATGCTATAATAAGAGGCTAGATAAATTGGTTGATTGTATTGACATAAATTTGATGAAGGAGTCCCAGTAAGAGAGGTGAGCAATAATGAATCAACAATAGAGGATATAGGTGAAGTTGAATATGAACAGGTCCAATAATCAGAACAAGGAGACTCTGAGTTAGATGAACAAGCAAATACTCATGCAAATACTCAGGTAGACTCAAATCAGCAGACAACATCAAATCCTTCCTCCAGAATTACTCAAAAGAATCATCCTGCAAGTCAGATAATTGGTGAGAAAGACAAAGGTGTACAAACCAAGAGAAGGATAATAAAAAACAACGAGCAATCAAATATAGCTTTCATATCTATGGTGTAACCCAATAACTTCAATGAATCCAGTGAAGATGAAAATTGGCTAAAATCAATGAATGAGGAACTCGATCATATTGAGAAGAACAATAATTGGGAGCTTGTTCCTAGACCTATAGATAAGAATGTAATTGGATACAAATGGGTGTTTAAGACTAAAATAAATGAACAAGGACAAATTGTTAAGAATAAATCTAGATTGGTCTATAAGGGGTATGCACAAGTTGAGGGACAAGATTTTGATGAAACTTTTGCACCAGTGGAAATATTGGAATCCATCAGAATGGTTCTAGCCTATGCATGTCATAAGAACTTTAAAGTATATCAAATGGATGTTAAGTCAACTTTTCTTAATGGAGACCTAGTAGAAGAAGTATACACGGAGAAAACTGAAGGATTTTCACTGATAGATAATCCTAACTATGTATGTAAGTTGAAAAAAGCATTATATGGACTGAAACAGGCACCATGAGCCTGGTATCATAGGTGGACAAATTTATACAGGACGAAGGGTTCAAGAAAGGTACTGTTGACAATAATTTATATATAAAATCGAAGGTGATGATTTATTAGTTGTTCTGGTTTATGTAGATGACATTATCTTTGGATGCACTAATGACCTTTTAGTTCAATGGTTTTATAATTCAATGCAGACTAATTTTGAGATGTCGATGATAGAAAAACTCTCATATTTTCTTGGTTTACGAATCAATCAGAGTTCTGCAGGGATATTTATCTCTCAAGAACATTATTTGAAAGAGATGTTAAAGAGGTTTCATATGGAAGATTCCTCTCATGTTGGTACACCTATGGTGGTTGTTTGCAAGCTCAGTAAAGATGATACTTCACCTGATGTTGATCAAATAACATATCGATCAATGATAGACAGTCTTCTGTACATCATAGCATCCCATCCTGATATAATGTAGGTTGTTGGAATGGTAGGTCATTATCAATATTCCCCTAAACAAAGTCATTTAGCAGTGTCAAGAGGATCTTCAAATATTTGAAGGGTATAATGACTTATGGTCTTTGGTATCCTAGAAATCATAACTTACAATTAACTGCATATTCAGATGTTGATTGGGCAAACTGTTTGGATGAGAGAAAGAGCACTGATGGAGGTGCATTATTCTTAGGTGATTCGTTAGTAGTATGGCTTAGTAAAAAGAAATGATCTATCTCATTATCAACTACAGAGGAATAGTACATTGATACTACTACTTGTTGCACTCAGATTTTATGGATTTTACAAACTCTTGCAAATTTGAAGGTAACTTACACTGACCCAATTCCACTTCACTGTGATAACACTAGTGCCATTAATGTCTCGAAGAATCCTGTTCTCCATTCAAAGATGAAACATATCCCAATAAAGTATCATTTTATCAAAGATAAGGTTACAAATAGAGTTGTTTAGTTGAATTATATTCCTTCCAAAGAACAAATTGCAGACATCTTTACAAAACCCCTATCCAAGACACTTTTTGAATATTTTCTTCAGAAGTTGGGTGTCATCCCTACTCTCACCTAAGCGAGTCCATCCTATCAGGGGGATTATGTGTTGTTGAATATCTGATACCTCCGAAAAGTGCTGCAACAACTCAGGGGGAGCATGTTTTCTTTGACATTGATGTCAAAGGGGGAGAAAAGGTCTGGTCTGAATGCTATAGTTGGAGGTCTAAGAATAATAATGCATCCATTCAGGGTTTCCATCAATGCCAAAGGGGGATATTGTTGACATTTTTATAGGAAGAGTGTGCTTGTCATTGGTGGAAAGAAAAACAATGACGATGACATGTTTACAGGCAATAAAAACAACAACGATGGCATGATTATAGGAAGAATGTGCCAGGTAGGCACCAGAAGTCTTTTGGGAAGACGCATAAGAGAAATCTCAGAAGAGATAGTGTTKATTTTCACGTCGAGCGCAAGTGTGCGCCAGGACCAAGGTTAACTTCATTGACAAAGCTCAGGAGAGATTTTGTTCTGAGATGCATAGATGAGATCCCATGCATAAAGGCTCGTAGAAGGATCAAAGGTCATGTCCTTTGACACTTAGAGGTTTGAKAAATCCAAAGCTTAGGAGGAGGAGCGACAGTGACTGTTGGATCGAGTACTSTGAATGATCTGGGCTGTCAGATCAGAGTCCATATAGGAGGAACAAGCGCACATAGAAGAGGAGAATAGATTTCAGCTGTTAGATCTGAGTACRTGGACCAACAGTCGTTGGATCCAAAGGAAAGTGCACGAGACAAGTTTTGAATTCATCGGAATAGTCCATCATCAGGGTTGATAGGTGGCAGCAGATCCGGGAGTTCGAAGAATCGAACTTTGAAATATTTGCAAGGGATAGAGTGGAGTCTATCCTAGCTATTGATGTTGGGAAGGACACGTGACAAGAGATCAAAATTTCACTGACTCGTGAACTAGAAGAGTAAAAGGTGAGAGTTGGAGGAACTCGCGAAATGATTTGGACCATTGGATCACTGAGGACCGTGGATCGTTGATCTGGCACGACAAAGAATGAAGTCTGAGTTCTCGAAGAAGATATATAGATCGTTGAAATATAGAAGATCATGGGCCGTTGATATGGAGCAGGTATCGGGAAATCAAGAGTCGAAGAAAGGAGGTTCTCTAACCTTTGCATTCTTGAAACACGAAATCGTGATTTGATCACAGCTGTCGATCAAAGGGAGAGATCTCTACGGTTGATATGATATGAAGTATTTCGGATTTCGCGAGTTGGGAGAATCGAGGAAACTCGCAGAAGAATATTTGAAATGTGAAGTCACGAAAAGATCTGGGTCATCGGATCACAAAGGATTGTGTGTCGTTGATCTAACGCAATCACGAGTTTGGGAATCGGAAGAAGGGAGGTGAGCCAACCTTCGACATCGAAAATCGTGAAACGCGAAAAGAAGATCTCAACCATTGAATCACGAAGAGATCTGGATCGTTGATGGAAAGTGTAGTTTCGGAAGTAAGGCCTGTGGTCACAACCATGGTCACATTGATGAACTTTAAGGAAGGAGATAGCATTTCTAGGCTCCACCTCAGAGTTTCGTGAGTTGGGAAAATCAAGGTGACTCGCAGTCAACATCGCGAAACATGAAATCAAAAAATGATTGTTGGTTAGGCGTATGGTCACCACCGATGGT
>JASDQU010408042.1:0-10580 GCA_032191745.1 Picea mariana
TTAGGTGTGTTGTACTTATTTTAGTATGCATGTGCTAACTTCTGGTTACTAAAACTACATGCTAGAGCACCTAAAATTGAAAGTGCAACCGTAACAAATCAGCAAGAAGTTCTTGGACTGTTGGCTGTCCTAAAACAGCAGCAAACACTTTACATAACAGTTGAAACTTAGAGCCTAACTGTGGTCAAAGACGGACCCAATAGGCATGCTTGATAGGACCTGGATTTTTCACAGTTGAGCCTTGAATTGACTAGGGGGCTAGTGGTGTATGTGCCCTATGGTTTTGACCACCCACTTATCCATCCATCTCATCCACTCACCCATTCACATGTATGCACATTCTCCTAGCAAATTAGGTGGTGTGCTCCTCTATGAGGTCCCAATTGCATGTTGCATGAACTTGTTCACACCTTGGTCATATTGTGAAGTGACTTGTAATTGATTTGTCCACTTGCAGAGGTCCACTTGCACATTATTTGAGGAGATAAGGTGGTTTTAATGTGGACACATTGTACAACTTCCTAGGGCACACTTTCTATGTTGGCTTCTTCATGGTTGACTTGGTCAAAGGGGGTTATGGGTGCACACATTTCAAGGTCACATTCATGCATGGAATATTTAATGTTGGTGGTGGTTTCTATGTTGACCAAAAACACTCTTTTCTAGGGCACATTTGCTAACGAATATTTTATGGTTATTATCTAGTCAAGTTGGTCCACAAAACACAAATTCCAAGGGTGCAGTTGTTTAAGGGAATATTTTATTGGTATGTTCTAGTCAAGTGGTCAAATCAGCACACATTTCAAGGGTGCACCTCCTAAAGAAGACATTTTATATTGGTTCTTGGTCAAAGGGCTTCTAGAAGAGTGCCCTAATCATGACACTTGGCATTTACACTCTTTTATTGGAGAGCACCCTCATCATTAGAGTTGTACACTTGGCATTTTCACACCTATTTTGGAGATGCGTCCTACCTCTTTGACTTGGTATTTTATGATAATATTTTGAGGTAGTTATTCTTGAGGAGTGGCCTGGCACATGGAGAAGACAAGTGGCACTTTGCATGCACCTTGCATGAGTGAGGAGGTTGAGGAAGATGAATGTGGCATCACATTCATCTAGAATCTTTTATTTGTCATTTTGTATGGGAATTTTGGTCTTAGTTCGCCCACATAGGCATTATTGTAATATTTCTAGCATTTTATAGTATTTTTCTGTGGAAACAAAATAAGGAAAATACTATTTATTTGTAGAATGTGTTGAGCTCAAACCTATATAAGGGTTTAAGGGTTTGCTCTCTCATTCAATTTAATGGTTGGATTTGGGGGAAATCTCTTGGAGCTTAATGCAATATCAATTGGATGTGCTTGGAGGATCTACACAACTATCTTGTGGGTGAGCATATCTTTTATACTTTTATCACTATTTTCCTTATTGTTGAAATCTCTTGACATATGCTCATGGAGTGAGAAGTTGGTATACTTTTTCCATTTTCCCTTTATGTTATCAACGGAGTTTTGTTTATAATTGCATTTCTTTCTCTATCTTTGGATGAATGCACATATACATAATTTCTGATAGCTATAATCTCCTTGAGTGTTGGATGTTGTCTACATATGTAATATTCTTAGCCATATTTCTGCAATTTTGGACAGCAAGGAGAGGGTGCACTTAGCTTGTACTTTTCAGCTATAATGTCTTCTTTCCATCATTAGGATTGCCTCCCATTTGATCTTTGTTTTGACCCCATGCACCCAATGGTAAGACACTAGTCTCCGGTCCTTCCATCCGTTTTACTTTCTTAACTTATAATTTGTTTTGCTGGAATTTACTCTTCATTTCACCATTGAATTCATTGTCAAAAAATTCCAGCAATCCTATGATAGGGAAAGCTCCCCTTGAGCTGGAGGAGAGTTGGCCTAAGGTGTGAAGAAGGTTGGCGAGGTGACAGTGGTCTTCCTTCTTAGTTCCTCCAAGTCCTTGCTTGAGCTTTAGGACTTTATCTCTATAAGTGAGGGTTTGAGAGGTAACAGTTATTAAATAAGGAGTTACAAAAAGGGAGCTATATATTGTACTCAATGTATCTCTCCCATCTCATAAATATGAAAATGTAATAAGTCTTAGAACTTTAGAAGACTGCAATAGTATATAAACCAAGTATATTTGTGTCCTATTTTTTATGGTATTGTGTTATCGGGTAGGTAAGGATGGGTTGTTTAGGGCACGTCTTCCTCCTTGTGGGTTCATTGCTAAAAGAGTAGCTTAAGGAATTATGAAGTAAAAAGCATATTAGATCATTCAATCATTTTCTCATTGGTGAGGTGAGGTAGGTTCATTAGCTATTGAATTCGTGAAAGATGCATTTGTACATGGGACTGTTACATGGTATCAAAGCCATATATGAGAGGATTTGAGGGGAAATGCTGAAGGAATCCGAGGGACTATACTACACAATTTAGAGAAGATGACTTGGATGTTGGTAGACAAATAAAGGCTTTACAATACAGAGAAGTGATTTTGTTTTGGTAGAATTTTTATTTATACAAGTTTCTCAAGTTAAATTAAGAAAACTTATTCAATTCAATAAATATCTGAATTGCATCACTGTGAGAGAGATTGTGTGCATAGGGGTGGAGGGTTAGGTATAGAATAGGCGTATGAGGCATGTTTGTGTTGATATGTTTGATTGTGTGACCGTTAGGCTCATTAGTTTAACCTGCGACTGTGTGACATAAGGGCATTACAAGCCCATTACAATGGAAGAGGCACATAGGATAGGTACATTACAGGTGCACCACAACAGAGAGACCCGGGTATAAGATCAATGCCTTCGAGGGACACATGCATGGGCTGTAGGTGCATTAACATGTGTGCAGATATGGGAGCATGTGTGCGTTGTGGGAATGTAAATGAGGGTGCGACCCTAGGTGTAGGGGATTTGCAGGCCACAAAAAGGAAGTAACTAAAGCAAAGCTGCAGGGTGTAGGAGATAGACTAGAACTGTGAGGCCACAAGAGGTTGCGAACCTAGGAGGCGGAACAGACCCGTAGTAGGGGCCACAAGCTAGAATAGGTGCATACTAGTTGCTGCACATGAGCAACAAGAAATGTCAATAATTTTTTGCAGATCTCATGGTTGGCAATATGGGCACAATTCAAAGTCTGATATGCATGCAGAACATACACGATTTTCAAGGCCTTAAACAGTTTGACATTGGCAGCATACTATAGGATGAAATTCAAGGAGAGCAGAAATCTATTGTTTTTCCTAGACATTTCAATGTTTTTAGAAATTTTCAATAACAAAACTATGTTGAGTTTGGCAGACAAATTTAGTGTGATTGAGTGACGTTTCATCTGTAGGATTGTAATTGACCATGTTGAAACAATGGGCATAAATGTTGAGTTACAACACAGTCAATGATTGGATAGTGTGACAGAGGTAATCCTACTTTGAGGTTGAATTTGCCATATCTTTTGTGACTGATTCAAATTATTTGTGTACTTGGAATTTGATTTTAAATGGTCAGTCTATCAAACACAAGGTTAGAAGGACATATCTAATGGAAATAAATTCTGTACTTGGAAATAGTGAATGATTGCAATGTTCCAGTATAAAAAACACTGTAAATATCAAATCTTTGATTCTATATGATAAACTAAGTGGGTGAAAATAAAAATTCGCTATAGTTTCTTCCTATTTCTATAAGAAAAATTTCAGAATGATAAGCTAACTTAGCACAAAAATGAGAAAAACACCTAAAATTAACCTTTTATGGTTGAGTCCAAGTATTCCCCTCACCAATCAGCTATTTTACTCACTGTAAAGCAAAGATCTTCAATTCTATACCTTAAAATTATGCTTAAATCAACTGAATTTTAGAAGTGACTAGTGCCTTATCCTTGAAATGGAGTTAATGAATGTATGAAAAGAAAGCTAACGGGGCAAGTGAAATTACTGGAATCCTACATGTTCATTACTTCAAGAAATTGAAATAACAGCAAGAGCTATGCAAAAAGACAAAGTCTTACACACAAGTACACATGGTATGGTCGCCAAAAGAATGTAGATTAGTTCTTCACTACTTAGTTGCAAAAGTACAAAGTTTCGAGCATGTGGGAACACATCAACCCTCTCAAGGATCTTGGGGCAGCCAAGAATCTTACAACTTCTTCACACCAAATGGAGTACAACTATGGTATTGGATGTGAGAAATCCAACTAGCACATGAAACACAAATCCCTGCTCCCAATAACTAGATCTCAAGGGAGTAGAGTGACAACAAGGAGATGAATGGAATTAAGATAGATGGGTGTCTCCCTTGCTTGCTCTCTTTGTTATAGAGGAGAAGATTTAATAAAAGATTGAGATAAGGAATATAAGAGAGCCAAATCTAGATCACAACTTATAATAGACTAGGTTACCCACCTTGCCTGGCCCCAAGGGGAGCGCTCCTCGTCTAGACTTGAAAATACCTCATGCAAAGGCCAAAAATGGAGCAAGTAGTGTGACCTCTTTTTGAATGTAGAACAAGCAAGAGGAATAGCACAAGGGTTTTTTTGGAATAGAACAAGTGGAGTGCCCTCTTCCTCAAGTATTACGAGAACCAAAGAAACCCTAGATAGGGTTACAATACCGAAAACATGCTCTCCATAAACACTGAACAATATTATTATTGAACGGTACACTATCACAATGAGGGTCCTAACACTTATAAAGAGCTTGAGAGACCAAAGCCCTAATCTTTTAACTTAAAGTCAAGGTGACTTTATTACATGTGTAAGCCTTATATCTCTAATACCCCCCCATAAGGCGTATAGTGCTGAAAAATAACAAACTGAAATCAAATACACATTGAATGTAAACACATAAACTGAACACTAAACATCAGTAACATCTTTTAGAAGCTTCTTCTTTGAAAACAGTTCTTGGACTAGTTTGAGCTCCATCGAGCTGCCACATAACCCTTGTAACGATGTAGCTGCTGAGTTGAATTCTCGAGTTCTCGGATTCCACCTCTCCAAACTTTTGAATCACGAATCTCTCGAAGTCAATTATTGGATGACAATCCACATGCATGTTGTGTAACTTCACTAGTAGATTGCAATCCACATTCATATCTCTCCAACTAATGAGGGATCTTTCCCTATATCCACAACTGTTGAACTAACTGGGAAACAATCCATTTTGAGTTGTTAACTAATCCCTTATTGTCTTCAAAGCGCGGGCTTCCTAAAATGAAATCCCTTTTCTTCAGTAGATTCTTCACCACTGTCAACATCCGATGGATCTTCCATCATGGCTAAACTCGCTTTATGTTGTCTATCTTTGACCTTTCCCTTAAGAACGTCATTGGCTCGTTGTCCACAATTCCAAGCTGTATGACCCAACTTCTTGCAATCGTGGCATTCTATTTCCTTTGTCTTTTGCTGATCTATTGTGGTTGTTTCTTGCATATAATGCAAGTTCCGGTTAGCTATCACCTTCAGTGGTTCTCTTTTCTTCTGCCAACAGTGTTGCAATCATTTTGTCCAGACTTTGTGAAGGTAGTTGACTCAAGGTAAAGATAACACTACTATATTTAGGCGGACAATTGTTTAGGAGAATAGCCTTGGCATCCTCCCAATCAACTACTGCCTTGACTTTTGCAAGTTGTTTGATAATAGATCTTAGAGATCGTTGACGTGACTTGATAGGGTTGCTTCAATTGGCATCTTAAAGCTGAATGACTGTAATTTCAGGGAAGTTTTGCATTCACTGCTTGTGCCCCAAATAACTTTTTGAGATTTTCCTAGATCTCCTTGGATGATTTGCCCAGATCTACATGATGGAGCTCTGAATCTAAGAGGGCAAGGCCAATAACAACTTTTGCCTTATCTCTATTCTACTATTCTATCAGTTTGTTCGGATTTGCAGGTTTTGCCTCCTTTCTTTTGACAATTGGCCAAAGGTTTTTATTCATTAATTTCATCTGGATCTTCACTTTCCATGGATGGAAATTGAAACCCGAGTACTTCTCTAATGACATCTCCATGACCGATCAGATTTGATCTTTTTTGTTGCTAAAAAATAATTACCGCTGGATTTTTTTATTTTTTGAAACTAAAAGAAAACAAAAAATTCATTGAAAATTATTTCTATCCCATGCTGGATCAACAAGAAACAAATGGGGTGATTGTAACCCTGGCAACCAGATCAAGACGAGAGGGAGGCAGTCCATACACAGAGAGAGGTAATCGTACAACGCTAAAACCCTCAGATCTGAGAGAAAATGACTTGCCAACATTAATTCGGCCCTTCAATTGTCAGATCGAACCTTTAACAAACAAATTGTTGTACAAAAAGGAGAAATCAACGCTCAAATACACATCGACCCTCCAAGCAGAGTAAATCGACATGTTGAAGTAGATGTAAGAGAAACTTGGTGGATTTGAAGAGAAATGTGGTCGTACAATGGTAAATCGACCCTTTCAGAAACAAATCGATCCTCCAACAAGCAAATTGACCCTTGAAATGGCAGCAAGGGCGGTTGTACAGATTCGGCTAAGGCTCTTCTAAATTGACCCATGATTTTCAAGCTTCGGCCTCTAACCATCCTGCTCTGATACCATATTACGAGAACCAAAGAAACCCTAGATAGGGTTACCATACCGAAAACATGATCATAAACACTGAACAATATTTTTATTGAACGATACACTATTACAATGCGGGTCCTCACTCTTATAAAGAGATTGAGAGACCAAAACCCTAGAAGATGAAAACCCTAATCTTTTAACCTAAAGTCACTAGGGTGACTTTATTACATGGGTAAGCCTTATATCTCTAATATCAAGAATAAACTAAATGCATGGATAGAAATACAAAAATGGCCAAACTTCATCTAGGGCACACATCCAAAGGTTATGAGTGGATGCAAGCTTGCCATACAAGCTAACCTATAATAGAATATTGCTCGAGAAACAAACAACTCTGAAAATAGATGATAAATTAGAGTGGAAGCTAGCTCAACTGCAAGTCAAAGTCAAGTAAAGACCTCCTCAAGTAGGGTGCACTCTTCCCTAGACAAAGATGGATTAAGTGAAGTCCAAATAAGGCAAGGATGAAGCCTCCTCATGTGATATGCTCTAGGTCAAAGTACCCTTCTTGGAGTAGAAGGAAACCTACCCAAAAATAGACTTGCTTAGTGTGCAAGTCAACTGAAGATAGAAACAGGTTGGGTTCTCTCCAAGAAAAGTTGTGAATGAAAGTAAGGTGCACTTTCTTAGGCAAGATTCAAGAATATAATAATGCATGCACCCTCTGGATGAACACTCCTTTTCTTGAATAGACATCTTTGAATTGAAGTCACATTGAAGAGAACTCATTTGAATTGGACTGAATTGAAGTGCAAGTCACTAAAGTGAACTCACTGTGAATAGAGATGGAAGTCAACCTCCAGGGTAGGGAACACCCTTCCCTACATCATAAATGGGTCAAACAAACTCATGCATGTGAACTAATTTTCCTCCTCAAATGGTGTGTCCCCCCTTTCCATAAATAAGTCTGTTTCAAGGTCATGCAACTCCAAATTACCGTGCGCTTGAACTAAAAGTCAAATTGTAGTGGAAGTCAAGTCTATCATAATTGAATTGAAGTGAAATACNCAAACTGGAGATAATTGAAGTAGTGAATTCAAGTCAAACTGAAGACAACTGAAGTGAATAATAGTTAAACTCTAATTCCATGAATAACAACCCTAATTAAGGTGCACTCTTCCTAGAGCAAAAATAGTCCAACTGGGGCCCACCATAGAGGGTATAGAACCTCCATAAAGAATGTGTCATCTCTCTCAAGGTCAATTGTTGTTGGTCCATAGACCAACCTGGCCAATGAGGTGCACTTAGCTCTAAGAAATAAATGGGTGACATGATAGTTACTTGGGAAACAAGTAACTTTCTCTCCAAGCAACTTCTCATCTAGGTTGCACTAGTCAACTTGGAAAAATTTGCTGAAAACTAATTATCAAACATGGTACACATCTCTAGGTCAACTATCATCATGAAAAATCATAAGTATAATGTTGGGGCAACCATTGTTTCTAGAAGGTGCAGAAACCCCAATTTTGACCTAATTTTGGACTTCTCAGTATGACTTTAAATTTGGTCCCTGTTATTGTGCAATTTATACTTGCCCAAAGCCAAAGGCAAGTGGGTACTATTATCCCCACCTTTTAGGGATAACTAGGAGATCATGTCTCAAGGCCCACAGGTCCTAGACATGGAGTACCGAGAGCATGATTGACTTGAGCATGGCCCTGGAGGGCCCATCTTTTTTCTCCCATCATTTTTTGTCTTGACAGCAGCATCCATCACCATCGGATTGGTCCTGTATCAGAAGAGGTTCTTTCTCCATGAGGTAATCGGTCCAGGTATTATGGTATGTGTCACTTTTGATCATTGAAACCTTTAAATATATGCATCTGATTCCTCTTATCTCTAACAACTGCTTGGATTTTACATTTGCTCACTTGACCATGTTTGGGGGGATTGACAGGGTGCCCTAGCAAGCTTGTGTCTGTAGGTTTTGGTTTGCTACTGGGGGGATTTCTGAAAAGCTATCGTCCGCTCCCATCATAGCACCACTCTTACATCTTGTTTCCTGCTCACCTTTCCCATTCCCCTTGTCCAGGCATTGGATTGACCTATTTCAGGACTGCACCTCACCTCGTGGGAAGAAGGGGCTAAAGGCCCAGAAGGTAAAAGCAAGCTGGTAAAAGATAAAAGCCTAAAAAATGAGCCTCGAGATGCTTTGCCGAGGGATCCTCGAGAAAGCAATAAAAAGCTTCTCAGCAAGAAATAAGAGGGACTTGAAAAAATAATAAAAGAAGACCTAATCAGAGGATAGGGGGTCTCATCATGAGCCAGCCTATTAGGTCCATGGGTACCTAGTAGTATGACATTGCCACCAGCTGGTTACCACGCCAGGGCAGTGACTCTTGGTTGCATGGCCAAGGGAAAGGGGGTCTCATCACGAGCCAACCTTCTCATCTCTGCGAAAGTACTTGTGGGTAATGCTGTCAGCGTTGGTCACCATGCCAAGGCAGTGTCCCCTGATTAGCTTTTGAACAAAAAAGCAAATAAAAGAAAAAAAGAATAAAAAGAATAAAGGAAAGAATGGGCTTGGAAACAATGCATCCATGACAGGGACAACTCACCTTTTGCAAAGGCATCCACAGGTAACATCTTTGCACCCTTGGCCATCATTGCACCCACATGCTTGGACATCCCCTGACCACACCACCCACTTACATGGCTTGGAGGAAGTCTTTCTGGGAACTTTCCTTTTCCTGTGGACACTAGCCC
This sequence comes from Picea mariana, assembly GCA_032191745.1. Classification (NCBI taxonomy): domain Eukaryota; kingdom Viridiplantae; phylum Streptophyta; class Pinopsida; order Pinales; family Pinaceae; genus Picea; species Picea mariana. The sequence goes on from JASDQU010408042.1 coordinate 9,345, forward strand.
AATATGATGCCTTGTTTTTTTCCCCAGACTTGTATTGTAGGCTTGTGTAACGTCTTTGAGCTATTGACTGACGTATTAGGGATTTTATGCATGTGTTTAACAATATTAATGATGAAATGTGATTGACATTGCTATGATCCCTGTGACTGATGATCCCATGGAGGGCGTAGCCTTTGATGTGCAGGACCATACCCGACGGACAGGTACCATTTGGACCGGTGCACATGGGGAGATGATCAGTTCAGACCTCCATGGGGCCGAAGAGCCCATTAGATGGATGCTGAGACCCCACCATGGGGCAGAGACGAGACAGAGATGGATCAGTGTCTTGCACCGGAGAAGAAGAGGACGTTCCACCAGAGGCACCCTGACAGAACTTGACCTAGGGGGATTTGCCCTTTTTCAGTGGAACGTTGGCCTTGGAAGGCCTAGGACGTCACCCATCATAGCCATGATGTTATCCAACAGTATGGATGTTTTGGGAGGCAGACTGGGCAGTATTGGCACATGTGGCAGGTTGGAGAAGCCCAAGGAGGGCTAACGTTTTGCTCTAGGATGCCCCATTTTCCCTAGAAGGGGCTAACGCCTCCCTTAGAGAGGCTTCTTATCTCTTTATAGCTTGATTTAGGGTTTTAACTTGACAATTTAATGTAAAACAATATGATTTGATATTTTGGCCTTGTCGGCCTTTTTACCTGACCTAAAATGTAAAATTAGGTCAAGGTTTTGTAGAAATGAGGGATTTTGACTCTCATTTTATCAACAAAACTCACTCACTCATTAGTGAGGTCTGAAATTTGCGCCCTATCTTGGGTACTTCGCTGATTTAAGGAAGGCACACTTGTTGAAGGAAGATATTTTTGGCATATTTTGGCATTTCTCTTGAAGGAAGTTGTTACAACTAGGGTTTGCATACTATTTCATGGTGATATGTAAGTGTTTTTTCTGCAAAACTTCTTGGATGAATGGTTGTAGTCTTATATTCTTGCATATGTTTATAATTTGCTGATTAAAACCCTAGGTGACAAGCACACAAGTAGGTTCTTGTCTCATGTCCCCTGATAGAGAATTTTTCAGCCATTGAAGAGGAAAAGAGAGCCTAGCCGTAGCTACACTCCTTTCTCCTCTTCCCCTTTGCTAGCCGTACCTGTTTGAGCTCAAGAAGGAGAAGACGCCCCAGGCCTAGGTTATCTACACTTAGGGCCGTTTTTCTTCTAGGGTTTGATGATAGAGCCT
>JASDQU010408058.1:0-10580 GCA_032191745.1 Picea mariana
GAGAAAGAGCCATCTTATGCTGGGCCTCCATGGATATGTAGGGATTTATGGTCCGGCAGAAGACCAAAAAAAAAAAGAAATCTGAATTAGGTAATGGGTATGTGACAAGTGGAGACAAGGGGGTCACATGGAAGTCAACTTCTTACTCTTTGGAATTATAGTCTTGAGGGGGGGGTGGGGGGGGTCACTACTTACCATAGATGATTTTAGGGTCTAATTTTCCATGGTTTTCCCCAAAAAAATATTCATCAATTTCCATTTTTTCTAAAAATGATTCACCCGAATTCCATAGAATAAAATTATTTGCCTTAAAAATATCCAAAATTTTATAGAAACTATATAAAATCCTTATAAATTTGAATATTTTTACAAAACTATCGCCAATCATTTTACATTTTTCATTTTAAGGACTAGTAATATTAGGCCAGGGTTCCACGTTTTAATACAAATTTACAGCCTGAAAATTATCCTTACTACGTCCTTAGAAAAAAGGAATGTATTCCTAAAGAATGTTTCCCTACTGGGGGTATGGGGTCAAATGCCTTAGGAAAAATTGGTAGTCTCTCTCTTGGTTTGAAGTCCCATTTAAAATGATCTATGGAACACGAAATAAAATAAATTAACCAATGTAAAAAATACCGATAACTGGGGTACATAGAGTGGGACATGCCCCATCAGAAGTTTCCTCATGAATATATTGTCAAAAAATGCTAGATTCCCACGAGGATAGTATAAAAAATTGTCCCTCAAAAGATTAATTAATTTTGATATCTTGGAGATTATATTGTTGCAAGAAACTATGGGGATGGGAAAGCCTCTAATTTTTAATTTAAAAAAGTCTTTGGGGGATGGAATTTCATAGCTTTGGATGTTGAGGGTTTATCTAAGGGGGTTTTACCTGGATGTGACTCTGTCATGGTGTTCGTTTGACTTATGGGCTGACCCAGGTTCTAACTACAGGATTACTAACAAACCTTCGACCATCGGCCCTTTTGGATACCAGAAGGAAACACAGCACACAAAGTGAACTACGCAGTCTCACCCGAGATGGCTTCTATGGGTGGCCATAGAACTCATATGTCTGTAACATTGGGATGGGATGTGTTTTTCTCTCTGAGGCATTAGATACGCTCAACTAATAAACCTCGAATACCCATATATTATGCTAACTCTAACTCTTACCAGTGACACAGTATATGACCAACAAACTTCATTAATCATTATAACTGCATGTAGTCCATGATAAATATTCATCTACAACACCATAAGCTTCANATCTAAATGCTAGCTATAACCTTCATTTAATTAGAGCTATTCTGCAGATTCCATTAGTTCATTCTTAGTGCATAGTATTATTTCCTTTATCATTTAACATTTTCATCATAAACTTACTAAATCAAATACAATCAAAAACACTGCATACATTCACACAAAACACAGATATATCGTGGTTCACCCCCCTGGGTCTACGTCCACAATGATTTTTCGTGTTATATTTTTATTCATATTCTTGCAAAAGCTAGTGCTACGCATTGTACGTTTCTTCTACCATTACATTCGATCTCCACAGATCACAAAAGTCTCTCCACAAGACCAAGAACTTCTCACTGCTCTACTATCTAACTGTCTGAAATGGCTAACTCACTAATAGAAAAGGACCAACATCTCATTGTCCTAATACATTCTACTTATACAAAAATTGGGACAAATCCCTTACAAAAAATCTAACCCTAAGTGGATCAGGTTTTTCCACTTTCTCCTTGACTCAATCTCGACTAGTCCTTGATCCAACCGTTACTCCAAGTCAACGCTTGTTCTCTTTCCAACTGCTCCACAACAGTTTGTCCACAAAGTAACTGCTTTTCTCGGTGTTTCTTTTCCTCTTTTCTGAAACTTCTTTTCCTCTATTTCCGATGCTGCTTTGATTCCTTCAAAACTTCCTTGATTCTCCCCAAAATTGTCCCACACCAACAAGCCCCCAACACTGACATCATGACTCATCTCGAGTCACTCACATACTCCTACATCTTTCACTTCATATGCCAATGCGTCATACATCTATGATATATGATAGCATTTCTCCTTAGCTTGATTTATCTTCTCTAACATGGATTACACCACCTGTGCAGTGACTAGAGGCTTCAATATATCTCCTCCCACCAAGCCTATCTATTCCACCCTTGTCTTTACCGCATCGATCTCCATGACTAGTTGTTATGCCTTGTCCTGCAGAGGCTCCAGCTGAGCCTTTGTGCCTGCACTGCTTTCTCTTCATCTTGTAGGATATTCATTTCTACAACTGTCTTAATTTTTTCTTGAAGTGACATTGACTTCTATCTCTATTTTAATTCTTCCATTACTGCATGTACCTTCTCTTCCCTTTCTTGCAAGTCTTGCAAGCTTCCATATTCTAAGAGTTGTGTCCACAATTGGCCACTTTTTTCCAACAACTTTGGCATCCTATGTATGACAAGCGCTATACTTTTCACAGATTTTGTTGCATATTTTTCTTGCTGCACTCTTACTTCTAGAGGAGTAGTAGGTACTACGCTCTCCTCCAACTCCTTTATTTGGTCCTTGTACTTCTCCAAGTCCTCCTCTATTTTCCTCATTTTCTCTTCAGTAGATACTACCTATGATTCTGCGATGTTTGAGATGGTTTGAAATACTGCACCTATGTACTTCTCCATCTCTTCTACTTTTTGTTGCACTATCTTATTTTCCTTCCTTTATTGGCTAGTTGCTTCCTTCAGTGTGATCTTCTCCTCCTATGCTATCTGTATATTCGTCGCATCAGACCTTGCCCTAGATTGAATTTCTTGCATGACACTTATTTGTAATTTATAGAAAACCTTCGTCGGGATATTGGGCAATTCCAAATCCAATGTCTCGATTTCCTTTAAGAGAATCTATGCTTCATCCTCATTGATGAACAACATCTTAGGAGTTATGATAAAATTGGCGCTCCCATGCGCTATAATTTGTATTGTTTCTCCAACAAGCATTCCTTCCTTAGTTTTTTTCAGTTTGTCTTTTGATGACTTCTCTGCTCTAATCCTCAACTGCTCCAATGCAGTTTTCACTTCCTGTATTTTCTCCGGAATCGAAGCCCTGTGGTTCTATGCATTCTCCCACACCTCTAACAATTGGTATTCAATTGTCATGGCTATCAGTTCCACATCATCTGATGTCAGTGATGTATCCAGTGGTTTTTTGTGGGCCTTTTCCTTCTTCCTAGAGCCACTTGTTTTCTCCCATGTCCTCTTCCTTTGGGCATCTAATGGCTCATATGATTCTGGCATCTATGTATCCATGCATATATCCTTCCCAATTTCTTCCTCAATGGGTATTTGCTATGTCTCTTCCCTTTCTTCTCCAACACACACATGTTTTGTTGTTCCTCTTGGTGCATGCTCTGTGCACAGTGGATCCCGTGTAGAACCACACTGTGATTTATTCTGCATCCTTCTTTTCTTTTGTATTGGGTTGCTTCCCTCCACTTGGCCTTGTGTGAAATTATTTTCTTTTTATCACACCAATTGTGCATGTATTCTACATAGGGACTATTCTGTCCTACATCTAAGTCTGTCCTCCTGGAACTGTCCTTGGGATCACTCTCACTTTCCATTCCTCAGCCCACTCATGGACCTCATCTGTATGTCCTGTGTCATCACGTAGTAGCTCAACTATAGCCACTCCTTTTCTGGGTCTCTCTTCGCCTATACCCACATGTTATGGCATGATGCTTGAAAATTTGCTATCTATCTAAACTCCTGGATAGTCTCTGGGGAAATCCTCCATGTGTCAGCTATGCAGTTTTGGATCTTCGGCAAGTATAAAGTGAATACATTGATGTTTATTTTCTTCACCTTTGGGTGTGTTTTGATTCTAAGAGATGTGTAGCGTGTTGTGCCACACTTTCCTATTCTCTACATGAACATACTATACGTCAATTCTTGCCATCCTAAAAGTGCAATGAGGATGAGTAACCATGAGTAGTGGAACTCAGAGCCCTAGTCCTATGTGTCCTTACAATCCTCCAAGAAAGAATTAAGTATATAAGGGGCCCAACTCATCGATATCACCTTTGTGCACTTCACTGCAGCTGCTACCACTCCTTCTAATACTTCCTCCTTCCTACACTTGCACATTAACTTGCACCCTAACAACATTGTAGCAAATCTTGTCGCAAGATCATTTATGTCACTGATCCTGATTCCCCTATTTCCTCTCTTCATGCCATTATTTTCCTTGATTTTTTTGAAGATAGATTTTACTTTAGTTTTATCCTCTAAGTACTTCTCTGGCTTCTCCCCATCCATGGGTAGCCTGGTGTTAGTTGTGATCAAGTCAACATCAATAGGAATTGGCCTATCCATCCACAAAATTCCTCCATGCACCCTTACTAGGAGTTTCTTCACACATCCATTGATGTGTTTACTATGCCCAAAGTGTAGTATATCTAAAAAATTCATGATCCCTGTATTTTATAGCCCCATGATCCACTTGCAGGCTACAAAAGTGGCAGGCCTGATGGGCCCTCTCCTCTACTCTCCGTATAGTTATGTTGTGCCAAATCTGGGAATTTGACTGTGCCAGCCACGTCATGATTGGAATATTTAATGGTGTCTACTCCTCCCACCATCTCATCATCTTTCTTTACACCCTCTGGGATTTTTGGCATGACTATTTCCAACTCCAGCTGTGTGCATGATATTCTTTGTGCACTTCTATCAGCTCGTGCCTTCTTCTTCCCTTGTGGGGACAACACCCCGACCTATGGTATGCCCTAGTGATTTGTTTCATGCCCTTCTTATGTATCTAGGCTCTACTACACTAAATATGTGGCATGTTCTCCTTGTTGTGGCCCTTTTCCTCTGGACTCGTTGGATTTTGTCCTCTCTACGTCCTCTTTCGGTTGCCCAACCTCCTGTGATGGGTTTTTGTTCCTCCTCAACTTACATGTTGTGTGAATCATATTCTGGTGTATGAATCTCATCCAAGTCCATGACTATGGGCATATATTGCATCCCTATTTGTGTCACCCAATCACTACTTCGTGTGTTTTACTTGGCCCTACTCGACGCTCCAACCCTCAATGGCGACATTCTGCTAAAATTTGGACTATTGAATTCTAATTCACCACTTGCTAACACGAATTCTGATTCTTTTCTATTTAATCTATGCTCTATGTTCTTCTCCTTAGTGAAAAAAAACACAAATGACCACATATCCCCCCTTTTTTGGACTTTATAGCGGGACAGTGTATTGACAATTGTTTCACACTAACAATTGTCACATTTTCACTTTTTCCTGTGCGCTCCACTTTTTGTGTCTTCCAACTATTTTCTAGCATGCAGTGCCTTCAACACAGGTTTTTCTGTGGCACACTGTTAATGCTAACAAATAAATTTCATCAAAAACCCTCTAATATTCTTCTATCTTTTTGTCTTTTTTTATATTTCTTCTTTTTATGGATTTTTGTCTTTTTCTTCTAACATCTACTATATATAATATGTACAATCATACATTTTCTCTATGTTTTTACCTTAGTTTGTTAGGTCAACTATCTTGATACAGTTTCAGTCAACTGCCATTCACCAGTCCTCTGAGATTCTTTCCTACAATATCTTTCAATTTGTAATGGCCTCCACCTGATAAGGACCTAACCAATGCATTTTGAACTTTCCTGGGGTTTGTAGATATCTGTTGTCATAAAGGAGAACTAGATCTCCTTCCTTAAAAAAATTCTTCTTTATGTGCCTATCATGCCAAGATTTTTCCTTTTCTTTCTATACCTCCTCATGAAATCCTGCTAAAATTATGTCTTCTTACAACTCCATCAATTGATCCAATCTTTCCTATGTAGCACCTTATTATGTCATGTTGGTGATTGCTGCAATGTGTAGAATAGGTATTAAATAATCCAATGGAACCACTGCTTCATGCCCATACACCAGTCTGAATGGTGTTTGTCCTGTAAGCTTCTAGCATGTAGTCCTGTAAGCCCATAACACTGTTGATACCTTAAAATCCCAATCATCCTTGTTCAATTTGAAAAAATTTGTCAATACATTCTCTAGAATCTTGTTAAAAGATTCTACTGTACCATTTTCCTGGGGATGGTAAGGTGATCTCTTTTGATGATATATAGCGATTTCTTCTATCATAGATCTGATTGTACTGTTAATAAAATGGGTTCCCTGATCACTCAATAAAATTCTAGGACATCCAAATCTAGTCACTACGTTCTCAAAGAGAAACAACGCTACAATTTCTGCACTGCAATCCTTCATTGGGGTTGCTTCTTCCCACCTGGTTAAGTATTATGTCGTAGTAATGATGTATCTGGCTCCTGATCTCCTTTCTGTTGGATTAATGTGTCCAACGAAATCCACATCCCATTTATCAAACACTTGTAAGGTTACTGGGGGCATAAGTGGCATTTCATCCCTTTTGGATGGTTTTCCCACCCTCTGATAGATATCACAGGTCTGACAGTATTCCTTTGCATCTTTATGTATTGTAGGACACCATAATCCTACATGAAACACCTTCTATGTTGTAGGATTTCCTGCATAGTGACCTCTATGTATTCCTTCATGTGCTTCTACTAACACCATGGAGCATTCATCATCCATCACACATCTTCTTAGAATTCCATCTACACCTAACGTGTATAAATGACCTGCAAACAGTTGATAGTCTACAACACACACTACCAACTATTTTTTCTGCGCGACAATAAATTCCTTGGGATCCATTCTCGTGCTCAAGAATCCAACAATGTCATCAAAATAATCATTAGCAATCTCATTATAAAATAAGTTGGCATCAAGAAAATTATCATCCAAGTTCTTTGGCTCCTCTCCATTAGTAATTCTTGACAGATGATTTGGTCGTGCATTTAGCTTCCCTAGTTTTACTATGATTTCAAAATCATATTCCTGAAATAAGAACAACCATCTACATATCCTTCCCCCCAACGCTAACTTGTTAACTAGGTACTTCAAAGTGGAATGATCTGTAAACATCTTAAAATGTTGACCCAATAAATAATGTCTAAACATTTGTAAGGCATATACCATAGCCAAACCTTCCCTTGATATAGTACTATAATTCTCCTTAGACTCATATAACTTTATACTAGCGAAATATAATGGGTGATCAATGTCTCCTTCTCCTGGTTGTGCCAATAATGCTCCAAGTGCAATCGATGAAGCTTCCACATGCACATGAAATTATTTTGTCCAATCTGGAAAGCTCAAAATTGGTGTTTTCACCATCTTCTCTTTCAGTATGTCTAAGATCTCTTGGCATTCATCATTCCAATGAAACATGATGTCTTTATTTAGAAGCTTCTCCATGGGCACAATAATCTTTGCATATCCCTTTATGAATTTCCTGTAATATCCTGTGTGGCCCAATGTTTGTCTCAACTGGCGTATTGACTTTGGTGGTGGTAAATTGACAGTAACAACAATATTTGCAAGGTCTAATATCAAGCCATGTTTGCATACAATGTGTCCAAGTAGAATGCCAAATGGTGTATTGAATATACATTTCTTAATGTTCAAGGAAATCTGTCATTGCCTACATCTCTCTAACATTAACCTTAGAATTTCTACATGGTCCTTCAATAAAATGAATATTGTCCAATCATCCAGATAAACTTCTAAAAATTTATGTATAAAATCCTTGAATGCAACTAGTACTACTCTGGAAAATATTGTTGGTGCATTCTTTAAATCAAATAGAATTACTTTGTACTATTATGACCCCCATTCTGTTGCAAATGTAATTTTGTACCTGTACTCTGGAGAAATTATAATCTGATGGTAACCTGAAAATCCATCTATGAAGGAGTATACTTCCTTTCCTCCCACATTCTCTAAAACCTCATCTGTAAATGGAGTAGGAAAAGAATCATGCATGCATGCATCATTTAATTTCCTTAGATCTACACAACTCCTATTCCCTCTATTCTTCTTTTCCTGGACCACCATTGGATTAACCCACTATGATTCTTCCACAAGTTCTATGATTCTTGATTCTAGCATTCTGTCAATTTCTTCCTTAACTTGTTGCTTATAGATGGGGTTTAATCTGTATGTTATTTGTCTAACTGGCCTTGCATATGGTAAGAGGGGTATCTTCATTTCTCTAAGTTCTCCTACTACCCCTTTCATCTTTGAAAATTTGGTGGGGAATAAATCAATATACTCATACAGTAATTCAATTATCTTTTCCATTGTCTCATTGCCCCAGTAATCTCCAATGTTGGATACCTTGGGCTTCTCTTTGGTCCCGATATTGACATTTTTAATCTTCATCGGTGCAGTAAATTATTCTTATTGTAACTGGGGTCCTTCCAACCCTCTTTCTCCTTCCCCTTCTAATATTTGTATGTCATGTGGGTTGTCTTTTACTTCTTCATCCTCTGCGACCTAATAACAGTAAACTAGTTGTTCAATTGTTTCTTTTATGTAATATATGTCTATTATCACTATATCTACCCCATATTCCTCAAATATGTTCTTTTTTATCCTCTGTAATATTATATCCACCCATGGATTATCACTTTCAAATTCAAAAGTCTTAATAAATTCATGTTGCATTGTGCCCCAACTCATAGTTTCTCTAGGAAGTTCATGTTACTTGTACCAGTTACTAGGCATTCCTTTTAATGTATGAATAAGGTAATGCATCCATTCCCCTGGTGGTACCAATATCCAGTTAGTGACACAATCATTTATATGATGTCTTGGGTTCCCTCTTCCATCATACTTCTGTAATGGTCTAGCCTATTGACTCCTACCAAATCTTATGTGCATAAGTCACTTACACTGATACCAGTCCTGAATTACCTCCTTATGTGCACCCCACCATCATGCAGGTGTGTCCCTCAATGCTATATCCAACACTAATAATCTATAACTATCCAAAACCTCTGATTCAAACTTTGTCAGGAAGTTTTATAAATTTTCCTCTTCAGTAAACATGGGAAACTATCTTACTTATGTCCCAACCCATATTACTACACATGTAATTTTGGTGCACCTCCTAGTAGAGACTTCATGCAATCTTTGTTGCCAGTTTTCTACTCTAGTATGTGAATCTGACATGTCGGAATTGATACTCCTCCAACTGAGTACTCCATCTACAGTTGGATTCACATAATCTTCCTCTCACACAATAGTTCTATACAGTTGGTTTACATCATCCTCTATAACATCGTCAAGCACAGTTTATACATATATGTCACAATCTAAGGGATCTAAAGGTGCTACTACCCTAAATTTACCATCTTCAAATATCATCTTTCTAGTCTTGAAATTAATTATGGCCTGATTACCAAAGGCCCAATAAATTCCCAATAGTTCTAGAAATGGTATTGACTCATCCACCATATCCATTACTTCAAAATTTGTTGTGGTGCTCACACCATGTAGATCCACTGTTGTATTCTTCAATCTACCTATGGGGATTAATATATGCTGGTTTTATAGCTTCAAATGAATATTAGAATACCCGAGTGTAGGTTCTCCCATTGCTTCCCAAGTCTTGTTTGGCAAAATGTTGACATCTGATCCTAAATATAGCATAACATTTCCCTTATTAAAGTCTCCTATATTTGCATTCAATCTGAACTCTCTACTAGTTCTTTTCTTTCTATGGACCTGATTAATCTTATTTGGTTTTGTTCCTATCCCTTCTTCTATACTATATTTCTCAATAACAATTTTAAACAAATCCATGACATTCTTATCATTAAGTAATTTAAAGAAAGATTCCAGGAAATTCTTTAAGTTACTTACTTTCTTTGTTTGCTCTCCTTTGTAAGTATGATCCAAAGACTGAGGCATATAAGAAATAGGAGTATCATACCTCGGTGTAGTGTTTGATGTGGATGCTTCATTCTCCTTCATAAACTCCTTCTTTTCTTCCCTGAAAGTTTTTTTTTCTTCTTTGTATCAAACTTTTGTTGTGGCTGAGTGTTCTTCTGAATCTAGGACTGAGATCCCTTCTTATGATCCTGTGCATATACTCCTGTCTTCACTCCTCCTCTAGTCACTATATTGATGTTCCTTCGAGGATCCCTTATTTTTGCAGCAATCCACTGAACAATTTGGTTATTTAGATTCTGCTTCTCCTAGATCTTCATCATCAACTTCGGGCACTCTTCTGTCACGTGATCTACTGCGCGATAGTACATACATGTTGTGTTGGATTAGTGAGAGGGGGAGTGAATCAGTAATAGAGAAATTTAATCCTTTTTAACCATATAATCCGAGTTTTATATCAATGTAGCATTATCATACAATAACTGCAGAGTAAATAAGCAATGAAAAAATGAACAATCATACACATACACAATACACTAGTGTTTTACGTGGAAACCCAAAGAAGGAGAAAACTACAGAATGATTTTTCTTATATGTCTTTAATAATTACATTCATTGGAAGCACCAACTTCCTTTGTTTTCCATCTACAACTGGAAGGAGGCTCCAACCCCCTTGTTTCTTAGGCTACAACCTGAGGGAAGTTCCAACTCCCCTATTTTCTGGCTACAACCAGA
>JASDQU010408061.1:0-10580 GCA_032191745.1 Picea mariana
TAACCTTCTCCTTCTTTTCATGGACTCGATGAAGTCAAGCCTCTGTTGCATCTACTAGCCTTCATAATTGGGCGGGCTCATCCCCCAATTCTGCAATCTTCGACAAAGAGGGCGCAATGGACACTGCGTGACTCGCGTAAATAGCTTATTGTAGTTCTTTTAGTTCTTTCTCGATTCGTTCATACAACATCTCCTGCTTCGCTCCATGTCTCTGTAATATATCCTCTGAAGCGTCCTCCACTGCTGCGATGATTAGACCGACATCGTCCTCTGTGAGCACATTCTTCGACTGGGGTTTATTGGCACGGGTCTTCTTTCTTGATGAGGGTTTATGCAGAGAAACCTTCCTCTTCTTTGATGTTTCAGCCTCGATAGGGGAATATTTTGGCAATGTAACTTCGCCTTTATCTTTCTTTTCTCCTTCTTCCCCTGCTTATTCTTGGTTCACTTCGTCTCCTCCTCCTCATATGGGTGAGTCAGGCCTACTTTCCTCTGGGGCACTATCCTCCTCATCAGTTTCTATGTTCTGCACTTCCTTCTTTTTCTTCTTTTTCTTCGCGCTAGTATGTCCATCATGCTCGACCTGGGTGACCAAGGGACTTCCAATGATGTCGGGGTTGGAGAGTTTTGCATCTTCCACCGGTACAAGGAACTCTGTTGGCCATTCTTTGGTGATCTCCTCCATATCTTTGTCGGTCAGCTTATAATAGGATTGCAACTCCTCCTGACTCTCATCCCTGTGTGCAGTCCTGTGATCAGGTGGATCAGGGCCAGATCCATAGTGACACGCCTATCGAGCCATAGATATCCTCTGTGATATCACAACAGGAGGAGTTTAACGCAGGTGTTAACCTCCTTATGTCATCCAAAGTGATGGATCTTCATCACATTCAGTATCGTTGATTGTGCGAGCTCCTTAATCCACTGCTGGGAGACTATGCACGACTTTTGTCCAGTCGTCTTCATCAAATACCGATGCGACGCAAGCATCGCGTAGTTCTTCCTATCTCTGAGGTTAAAGTCGTTGTTCTTCAAGATTGGGATTTGTCCTAACTGGGGTCCAACTACGCGTATCCCCTTCAAAATGTACGCAATGATCAACGTATACTCAAAGTCACATGGGATACTGTCATGGCTAACTGTACCAGCCAAAGGTAGTATATAATCTGGCAAGACCGACGAGATCCGCTTCATGTTAGTCAGATCGTCGCAGTGCTTGCTTCGCTTCTCAGTCACGGTTCAGCTACAATGATGTGCAGTCAAAGGGGATGCTTGCAGTCCCCTTGTCGACGACCCCTGTATTCCTACAGACATAACTCTCTTAGCCATGAGTTCCACGAGAATCTCTTCCACAGACTTCTCTAACGCACTAGGTTCACCTGACATTCACACTTGTAACAAAATAGATCGGGTAGGTGAATGGACAAGCGAGGTAATCACATGGATGGCGAGGTCTAGAAATCATAGCGTGATATGCAATCAATTCTCTGATAGCTTGGATAATCACGCTATGATTTCTAGACNGATATGCAATCAATTCTCTGATAGCTTGGATAATCACGGGTGGCAAAAAGTGGTCCCGACGCAGCGTCCGACGGGTTAAATAAGAAAGCATTGTAACGGGTTCCTCCAATGGGCAGGAACGTGTCCATCGATGCGAATCAGTCCGTTATGGCCCGATCTCAACGGTCCATTTGCTCATAGCTGCTTTTTCTAGTCATTCCAGGGCGTTATTCTAACGGTCGGGGCACCTCCAACGATCATATAGCTTTGTCGTGGCGAAGTCCCATTCTGCATGGTTTTGTTATTACGGGGAGGTTCAAGTTCTACGGACTTGTCTCCTGCGAAGTCTTCCTTCTATTCTTTGTAGCATCCTGTAGTTTTTCTAACTTTGTTTTCTTCTTAATGAGCTTGCTTGCCTTCTTTCCTGTGATCCGAGCTTCTCTAACAATTTCTGGGATCCTCTTTCCATTTGTATTCTTGTCTTCTCCTAGTAAAGTGACTTCGCACTGTTGATGTGCTCTTACATATTTTGAGGTTAATGTCCCTTCTCTTGCTATTTCCGGGGTGGCTATACTTCTTTCTTGAGTGGGTAGGTTCTTCAGGCCTTCATGCATTCTTTCAACTTTGACAACTAGTTCTCTTGCCTTATGTTGCTTCGACTTATCCTCTTGTTCTTCTATTAAGCGCTCTATTTTTCTAGTTATGAGGTTCCTTAGTTCTTGTTTTTTTTGTTCTGTAGCTTCCTCCTCTGCTTTCCTTCTGATTTGATCCTTCTCAATCCAAGTCTTTCCTAACAAAAGTGGAAAAGGGGCGTTGTTCTCAATAAACCTAATGACTTCAAATTCTTCTTTAGTCGATATTTCACGAGCAATCATAGGTACATCAGTAACTCTTCCACATAGGGTTATCATTTTTCCTTTAAACAAGCTTATCTGTCCTAGTGAAGGTACCATAACAGGCTTTCCCAAAATTTCCCAAGTGTTTTCTGGCATAATATTCACGTGTGTTTCTTCATCCAATACACAGTCTATGTCGAAGTCTTTTATTCCTCTAACTATGTGCTATTTTACTTTCAAGATCTTTGGTAAACTGATGTCTCTGTGATCATTCATTACTTCTTTTAACTGTATTAACATAGTCTCTGACTCTTTTTCTATATGATTATTTAACATATCCTTAGTCTCTTGACCTTCTTTATAGTTTTCTTGTCTCATGTTCATCTTTTCAATTTTAGAAATCATTCTTGGACAATCCTCAACCTCATGACCATCAATTTTACAATAAAGATAAATAGGACCTGTACCAGGGCATTCCTTACCAAGATGTCCCGGTGTTCTGCAATTATAACATAGTGTCAATCCTCTCTTTCTTTTAAATGATCCCTAACCTTTCCTGTACTGCGCACTGGGATCACAGTGTTGGACCTACAATCTGTAAAAATTCTTTCTAGGTTCCTGCATCCATTTATTAGTCCAAAAACTCTTTCTATGCATATGAATAACATATCTTTCTCTATTTCTATAAAATTTATTATGATCAACTATTTCTTCTAACTGTGCCCTATCTTTCAGACTAGGAGAAAACCTATCAAACATACCTAGATTCATGCTTTCGAAGGAAAAATTTCCACTTATCATACCCTTACCAGAGCACAAAGCTTTAAGATCTTACCTCTTTTCTTCAGATCAAGTTTCTTTCTTAGCACAGAGCTTCGTAAGCCAAGTAGAATACTGCGCACTACAACAACAAATCTACACACAGAGATTTCTCTTCGCTTCAGTTCCCAGCAATCACAGTTTCAGGTCCCAACAATGAAACCATTTGTTGGCAAACGGGTAGATCCGGGGTTCAACGCTTCAATAACGCACCAACAAAACCCTAACTACCGACCCTTTTAACAACACCTGCGAAGTAGATGAAGTCTCACCCGAGATAGAGGCAGGGGGGGTTGAAGGACTTAGGTGTCTACAACTAGGCCGGGACATAGATCTGTGATTACAACACTTAACAGAACACTTAGACAACAATATGCATTAGTTCTTGAATCTCATTCACATCGCAGAATAAACCCTTATTACAGATCGACGCAGTAACAATAAAGATCAAGCACTTCCAATCATTTAGCACATAACATTAGCTCAGATCTAACATTTATTTACCTTTAATACCATTAAGCACTAAGCAACAACATCATATCCATTCATCATACATTATAACAACAACACTAAGCATATAAACACATAAACACCATCGCACAAAGCACATCAAGACACAACATATACATGGTTCATACCAGTGTGGGGCTACGTCCACCAACTTCTTCTTTATTAGTTTTTAGTTTTCTTACAATCATTTGCTCCTGTGCACAAAGCCACAGAGCCCAACTCCGCAGAAGATAGAGATCTGCGCACTACACACTAGATCCTCCTTCCCAAAATCGGATCAAGGTAAAGAGCCTTACTTCACACAGCCAGATCGCACTAAGCAACTTACAATCTCCTGCACCGAGCCAACATTAACACTTACAACATATTGTGCACATAGCCAACAACACACTCTTCTTACATTGCTTAGCTACTTATTTATACATTCAAAATGGCCTAATCATGGGTAAACCCATGGCCCGACATCCCTTAACCCATTACATAAATCCTAATAAACCCTTTGCTCGATCCACAAGCCCGCAAAGCAAGAAAGATTATGTGATCTCAGCTTCGCCTGGGCGCTCCATTTTGACCATCTTATCGAAGTCCCAAAAGTGGTCAAACACGACTAATGTTTCCTCAAAACTTGGTCAAGGGCCAACAAGCCCCCAACACTCACCTATGACTCGTCCCAATTCATTCAGATCTGGGCAACGCTACTTCAAAGGCCTCGAGCTTAGCTCAAGCTACCTCGACTTGATGCTTCGCTAGAGCCTCATGCTCGGGGAACTCATGAATCACTTGCTTTGTAATAGGCCCTTTCAAGTGTTGTTCCACTATCGAAACCACTTGGTCTAGCCGCGAGCCTTGTCCTTCAATCTCTTCAAAAATCGTGCAGTCTTCGTCCTTCACCGGTTGTAGTGTCTGTGTAATCTCCATGACTTTTCTCTGGATGGTAGTAATCTACTGCTAGACTGCGCGTTGTTCCTATGATCTTTTCATTTTCTCAACTGCAGTGAGTGACTTCATCTGTGACTGCACAGAGGATGCCTCTTGTTGCACCTCCTGTAATTGTGCTTCTAGTTTTCTCAGCTACGGATCTGCTGCGAGGCATTCATAGGTTTGCGCACTTCGATCGCATAACTACTTAAATTCTAAGGCGAGGGTCTTGATCCTTCCAACTGTGCTCTTGGTGATTTCTTCCCTCTGATTGTGCACTTCTTGCGGAGTGCTCGGCACTGCTTAGAGCTCTAACTCCATTACTCTTTCTTGAAGCTGTTGAAAGGCCTCAACGAGATTCCCTACTTGAATGTCGGCTGACTCTTCTTCCTCCTGTTCCAAGCCCGGCACAGAGCAAAGTGCTTTAGTCACTGCCTCTTTGACCATAGTTTTCTCTGCAAGCAGCTGGTCTTTTTTTTTTCTGTATCTTTGCTTTGTCCGCCTCGAACATCGCCCAAATTTCATATTTCTCCTTCTCGTAGGCGGTTACACAAGACTGCGCAACTTATAGTTGCTCTAAGACCTCCTCCTTTTCTTGCTTCAAGGCCTATGTAGCCTTCTCCTTCTCTTCATGGACTTGATGAAGTCGAGCCTCTCTTGCATCTATTAGCCTTCGTAATTGGGTGGGCTCATCCCCCAATTTTGCAATCTTCGATGAAGAGGGCGCACTGGATACTGCGCGACTCGCGTAAATAACTTGTTGTAGGTCTTTAGGTTCTTTCTCGATTCGTTGATACAACGTCTCCTACTTCGCTCCATGTCTCTGTAAGATATCCTCTGAGGTGTCCTCCACTGCTGCAATGATTAGACTGACATCGTCCTCTGTGAGCACATTCTTTGACTGGGGTTTTGTTGGCATAGGTCTTCTTTCTTGATGAGGGTTTCTACGGAGAAACCTTCCTCTTCTTTGATGTTTTGGCCTCGGTAGGGGAATCTTTCGACGTCGTAACTTTGCCTTTATCTTGATTTTCTCCTTCGTCCCCTCCTTCTTCTTTTTTCACTTCGTCTCCTCCTCCTCCTATGGGTGAGTCAGGCCTACTTACCTCCGAGGTGTTATCCTCCTCATCAGTTTCTATGTTCTGCACTTCCTCCTTTTTGTTCTTTTTCTTCGTGCTAGTCTGTATCATGCTCTACCTGAGTGACCAAGGAACTTCCGATGATGTTGGGGTTGGAGAGTTTTGCATCTTCCACCTATGCAAGGAACTCTGCTAGCTATTCTTTGGTGATCTCCTCCATATCTTCGTTGGTCAGCTTATAATAGGACTGCAACTCCTCCTTATTCTCATCCTTGCGCCCAATCCTGTGATCAGGTGGATCAACGTTGTATCCACAATGACGCGCCTGTCGAGCCATAGATATCCTTTGTGATAGCACGACAGGAGGAATTTAACGCATGCGTTAACTTCTTAATGTCGGCCAAAGTGAGGGATCTTCATCACGTTCAGTATCGTTGATTGTGCGATCTCCTTAATCCACGACTGGGAGACTATGCACGCCTTCTTCCCAGTCGTCTTCATCAAATAGCGATGCGACACGAGCATCGTGTAGTTCTTCCTATCTCTGAGGTTAAAGTCGTTGTTCTTCAAGGCTGGGATCTGTCCTAACTGGGGTCAAACTACGCGTATCCCCTTCATGATGTATGCAGTGATCAAGGTATACTCAAAGTCACGTGGGACATTTTCATGGCTCACTGTACTAGCCAAAGGTGGTATATAATCTGGCAAGACCGATGGGATCTACTTCGCGTTAGCTAGATCGTCGCGGTGCTTGCTTCGCTTCTCAGTCACGGTTCATGTAGAATGACGTGCAGTTGAAGGGGATGCTTGCAGTCCCCCTATCAACGACACCTGTATTCCTACAGACATAACTCTCTCAGCCATGAGTTCCATGAGAATCTCCTCCACAGACTTCTCTAATGCGTTGGGTTCGTCCAACATTCACACTTGTAACCAAATAGATCAAGTAGGCGAACAGAAAAATGAGGTAATCACACGGATGGCGAGGTCTAGAAATCACAACGCGATATGCAATCAATTCTTTGTTAGCTTGGATAATCACAGGTGGCAAAAAGTGGTCCCAACGCAATGTTCGACGGGTTAAATAAGAAAGCGTCATAATAGATTAATTCAACGGGCAGGAATGCATCCATCAATGCGAATCAGTCTGTTATGGCACAGTCTCAAAGGTCCATTTGCTCATAACTGCGTTTTATAGCCGTTCTGAGGCATTATTCTAACGGTCGGGGTGCCTCCAATGATCTTATAGCTTCGTCGTGGCGAAGTCCCATTCTGCATGGTTTTTCTATTCCGATAAGGTTCGAGTTCTGCGGACTTGTCTCATGCGAAGTCTTCCTTCTGTTATCTGTAGCTTCCTATAGTTTTTCTAACACTTATTTCTTCTTACTGAGCTTTCTTGCCTTCTTTCTTGTGATCTAAGCTTCTCTAACAATTTATGGATCCTCTTTCCATTTGTATTCTTGTCTTCTCCTAGTAAAGTGACTTCACACTGTTGATGTGCTCTTACATATTCTGAGGTTAATGTCCCTTTAATTGTTATTTCCGGGGTGGCTATACTTCTTTCTTGCGTGGGCAGGTTCTTCAAGCCTTCCTATGTTCTTTCAACATCGACATCTATTTCTCTTGCCCTCTGTTGCTTCGACTTATCCTCTTATTCTTCTATTAAGCGCTCTATTTTTCTAGTTATGAAGTTCCTTAGTTCTTGCTTTTTATGTTCTGTAGTTTCCTCCTCTGCTTTCCTTATGATCTGATCCTTCTCAATCCAAGTCTTTACTAACAAAAGTGGAAAGGGGCGTTGTTCTCAATAAACCTAATGACTTCAAGTTCTTCTTCAGTCGATGTTTCATGAGCAATCATAGGTACAATAGTAACTCTTCCACATAGGGTTATCATTTTTCCTTTAAACAAGCCTATCCGTCCTAGTGAAGGTATCATAGCAGGCTTTCCCAAAATTTCCCAAGTGCTTTCTGGCATAATATTCACGTGTATTTCTTCATCCAATACACAATCTATGTCGAAGTCTTTTATTCTTGCAACTATGCGTTGTTTTCCTTTCATTATCTCTGGTAAACAAATGTCTTTGTGATCATTCATTACTTCTTTTAACAGTATTAACATAGTCTTTGACTCTTTTTCTCTATGATTCTTTAACATATCCTTAGCCTCTTGACCTTCATTATAGTTTTCTTGTCTCATGTTCATCTTTTCAACTTTAACAATCATTCTTGGACAATCCTCAACCTCATGACTGTTGGTTTTTATTCATATGAGATATGAGAGATATTCGATGTATTATTACAATAATGAGTGTTCCATATATAGGGAACATAAGGTGACCATCCATGAAAGGATGCGTCCCTTGAATAATCAATAACTACTTATTATTATCATTTACTTATTATATACTATATTTAATAATCAATAATAATTATATTATTAATTATTATCTTTAGAGAATGTCTTCCTGATGTTGTCCAAACATCAACACTCCCTCTCAACGAGGGAGACATTCTACAACATGCCACTCTTGTCTTCGAAGTATACAAATTTCATCCTAGACCCGTGACACTTGTCTATCAGTCTTGGGAGACATCTCTTTCCCACCTGAACCTAGGAGAAACTCCTTCTGTGATTCTCCCTCTGAGCCAATTAACTCTCTCTAAGATTAGGCTCACTTTGGGTCTACCTGTAATAGCATATAACATCTTGAGTCTTTATCATTCCTTGTCAAATCACCATGACTAGGACAAAGACCAGACTAGGATCTTTCACCACAGGAACACACCTATGAGTGAATGTCAGCTTGATGCTAACTAACACGTGGAAAGCACTTCAAACACCTCGAGTCCATATTATTCCTTGTCATGATCAAGGAAGGACTACGTCTGGGCCCATTTATCACAAGTGCACCTTTGTGATATATGTATCCTATCTCCCTTGGTCGGCAACCCAATGTAGGAGAAGTTATGACCGATGTTGAAACATCAACACTTCCTCTTAGCTAAGAAGGTATCTTTCCATAGTAGTACACAACTACTGTCCAGAGACGCGCAGTCTCCGCTAGTGGTACAAAACCACCATAGTAGTAAAAGATTTGTCACACATGGCACTCCCAGGTGGACTTCTATAGGCTACTCCCTCTAGGAACACTTAGGGTCAACTCCCCTTAGTGTGAGACATCAAGGGTCAACTCCCTTGACCTGTCCTCATGTTCTCTGAACATGGGACGATGGGCTATAAGCCCAAATGCACTTATTCCTTCTCAAATAAGTGTCCTCACAGATCAACTCAACTCAATTCACAGAGGAGTACGATATGGAGAAAGTTTGTCACACATGGCACTCCATGTGGACTTCTAGAGGCTACACCCTCTAGAAACACTAGGGTCAACTCCTATAGTGTATGACGTCAAGGGTCAACTCCCTTGACATGTCCTCATGTGCTCTCCACATGGGACATTGGGTTATAAGCCTAACTGCACTTATTCCTTCTCGAATAAGTGTTCCACTTATCCCTTATCGGATAAGTGTCCTCATAGATCAACTCAACTCAATTCACAGAGGAGTACAATTTGGAGAAAGTTTGTCACACAGGGCACTCCATGTGGACTTCTAGAGGCTACACCCTCTAGAAACACTAGGGTCAATTCCCATAGTGTATGACGTAAAGGGTCAACTCCCTTGACATGTCCTCAAGTGCTCTTCACATGGGACGTTGGGTTATAAGCCCAACCACACTTATCCCTTCTCGGATAGGTGCCTCACTTATCCCTTCTCGGATAAGTGTCATCACAGATCAAATCAACTCAGTCACATATGAGTATGATCTGGAGAATGTCTCAGGAAGCTGCAAACATCAACACTCCCTCTCAGCGAGGGGGACATTCTCTGCCATGCCAAGTCTGTCACGGAAGTACTTTAACTTCATCCTGGTTTGGTAAGAACATCAACAACCTGCTCATCTGTAGGAAGGTACTGCACCAATACTTCCTTTCTTTGCACCATGTCTCGGATGAAATGGTACTTGATCTCAATGTGGTTTGATTTGTCATGAAACACTGGATTATCAGAGATCTTCACACAACTTTGGTTACCACAATGAATAATGGTGGAATCCAGCACATGTTTGGATAGATCTACAAGGAGCTTGTGAAGCCAATCTGCTTCACAGATTGTCATACTTAATGCAATGTATTATGCTTCTGTTGTGCTCAACGCCACAGAAGTTCATTTCCTGCTACACCAGGAAACCATGAATGATCCCAAAGTGAAGCAACACTTGAAGGTGCTCTTTCTGTCCACTGCGCTCCCTGCCCAATCAGAGTCAATATATTCCTACCATATCATATCAATACTGGAAGCAAACCATGTCGAACTGTGCCTCACAAGTATCTCAACACATGTTTCACAACAATCTAGTGTGTCTATCTCAGCTGACTTATAAACTGGCTAAGTGCACTCACTGCATAGCAAATATTTGGTCTGATGTTAACCAGATACATCAATTATACAATAAGTTGTTTGTACATAGTAAGATCAATTTTGTCAAAATCGGAAGAAGACACACTTAGTTTCTTTATATTCGTCATCATTGGTATAGCCACGGGCTTGAAGTTCAGTATCTCAAACTTTTTCAATATCTCAACTGTGTACTTCCCCTGACTCGGGAAGATCTCATCAATTATCTGCCACACCACTAGTCCCAAGAAGTAGTGAATCATACCAAGGTACTTCATCTCGAACTCAAAGGCCAATGCATACTTGCATTAAAAAATAAAGCTCTATGTAACTATGAGGAATAAATCATTAATGTAGAGGACCAAAATCAAGGCCTCACCATTAACAATTTTGTAGTACAGGTTGGGATGAACAACACTTTTGCTGAAGCCCAAACTCATCAGGTGTCCATCAATCCTCGC
>JASDQU010408066.1:0-10579 GCA_032191745.1 Picea mariana
GTAAGAATCGATTTATCTTTGTTGTTGGTTATTCAATCATTTATTCATAATCAGGGAGGAAGGGTGGTGCTAGGGAGGACCGTGGTCCTCTAATATTCGATTTGGTTCTTGAATATTGAGAGTTGTATCTTCCATCTAGTTGTGGCTAGAAAACAGGATGCCAGGGTTGTGCTTGGGAAAACACAGAGTTTTCTATATGCAAGTTGGTGCTTGTATAAGTGGAAGTAGGTGCTTCCATCCAGTCGGTGCTCGAACACTGAGGGAGTTGGTTCTTCCTTCTAGTGGGTTCTAGTGAAACTAGAGAGTTGGTGCTCTCAAACAAGTTGGTGCTTGTATAAGTGGAAGTAGGCGCTTCTATCCAGTCAGTGCTGGAACACTCAGGGAGTTGGTGCTTCCTTCTAGTAAGTGTTAGAGAAACCAGAGGGTTGGTGCTCTCAACAAGTTGGAGCTTGTAAAACAGAGGTAGTAGCCTCACTTTGAGTTGGTGCTCAAACATAGATGATGTACATAACTTAAAAGACTACCTATCATTTCGTAGAAGAAGAGGTTTTCTCCCTTTATGGGTTTCCTCGTGAAAATCTGTCTCTGTGTATATCTTATGTGTGATTGATGCTCATTATTTATGTTGTCCATATGTTGTATAATATTGATGATCATTTGAAGAAATATTAAGAATGATTTAATAGACTTAAAATTGTTTAAGCACAATAACAACTGATTAACCCCCCTTTGTCAGTTGTCTTAGTAATTTCAACAAAAATTTCTAATTATGGTTCATTATGAAGGTAATGAAATTTGCACGTGCATTTTTATGACATCCGAGAAGAGATATGAGTCTGCGAGTTCGAGATTACGTGAACCCAAGAAAAATCACTTAATTTGTTTTCTATGTATAGGTTCATCTTGGAGGCTGTAGAAGTTGGGCGTGCATTTTAATGAAACCCGAGAACAAATTTGATTCTGCAAGTCTGAGAGTCAACAAACCCATCACATAAAATAATTCTAAGTAAAATACCATGTTTAAAATGAATGAGATTCGACCACTCAATAATTGATTAAATCATAATCGTATATCTCTAAGGTATGCAAAGGTTCAAATTATGTTTAAGATGAAAGGAAGTAAAGATATAACCATCCATTAAGGACACAAATCCATGACGGAGGAGAAATCGCACACCACAAGTTGCACAACAATTTAGTATAAGGAGGTGTTGTGTTATTAATCTAGGCCATCATTAAAATGGATGATGTGTCACTAAAATGGATGATGGACAAGTGTTAAACACTCCAATATGTTGAAATAGCATAGACCATAGATCTCACCATTGGATTAATTCCTGACCGTTGATCTAGAATAATGTTGAAATCATCAGATAAGCACTTGTTTGGAATTGTGTTTGGTCACAGGTTCTTATCACATATAAGAAAGGGGTTCATAGTTGGAGACTTAGTGCGAAAGGTTGAACAAGAACCTTTTGTAATAGAGATTTAATCATAACTTGAGGTCACATAAAGGAAATGTAAATCACCTGGGGATTAACTCCATTTCTTGTAGGAAACCTAAGAACAACACCATTACTATAATTGATAGAGGCTAAGAAGCATTTTCACCATTACGGTCACAAGGATACTAAGAGCATGATATATGAATATGGAAGAATAGGATCAATTTTATATCCATGCAAAACTGATAAACCTATAAAGTAGAATATAGATGGCCTGCCTACTAATACCATTTCAGAATTTCATTCTTAATATAGTTTCTTATTAAAAATATATTGAGGAAAAAGCAAAGTCACCCGATTAATTAAAATTAATAAAAAAATAAATTAAAATAAATCTATGTCAATTGAAGGATACAATGGTTCATTATGAAAAGACACAATGATTCAAATTTCACCAGTTGGAATACTATATAAACGAAAAATAGTGGTGAGAATAAAGTGCCTATCTGGTCTACATTAGAAGATCAGAAGCAAGTGTAGATTCCAAGAAAGAAAGATGAAGATACTTATGAAGTGAGGGTGGAAGGGAGGACCAAGGAAGCGATTAGTATCAGGGTTTGTGCCCTAAAATAACGAAGTTTATGCTTCTTGGGGTTGGTTCACTAAAACAAGAAATTTGGTTCTTTCTAGGGTTGGTTCCCTAAAACAAGGGATTTGGTGCTTCCTATGGTTGGTTCCCTAAAAAAAAGGGAGTTTTTTCTTCTTAGGGTTGAAGCCCTGAAACAAAAGGGGACTTAGAGCTTCCTAGGTTTGGTACCCTGAACAAGGGGATTGTTCTCTCCTAGAGTTGGTGCTCTAAATCAATCTTCATATAAAACTTGTAATTTGTAATTTAAGTTTATACTTATTGATGTTATTTACTAAAGTTTCTTGTTGATCAATAAAGTCAACAAATAATTATTAATTTTTTTTTAAAGTTATCAATACTAATTCACCCCCCTCCCCTTCTTAGTATTGAACTACATTCCAACAATTGGTATCAGATAAAGTTCCTTTAGAAAAATCTAATAACTTGAAGGTATATTCTTCATAATCCAATTGATCAGCAAGAGGGAATGCTTGCCAACAGAGCACCTATGTTGAAAGGGAATGATTATGCATTTTGAAGTGTGAGGATGAAAATATATCTAATGTCCACAGGTTTTGATGTCTGGAAATATGTAATAGATGGGTACACTGAACCTGCAACTCCTCCCATAGACACAACTAGAAACAATCTTTTTAATGAAAATGAAAAAGCAGTTGATGCCATCCTAGGAGAATTAGCCAATCCTATATTTGTGAAAGTAATGCATTTTAAGCTAATAAAAGAAATATGGGACAAAATAAAGGTCATATATGAAGCATATAGTAAAGTAAAACATGCCAAACTACAAACCTACATAACAAAATTTGAAAACTTGAAAATGAAAGAAGAAGAGAACATAATAGAATATATTTATAGATTGGATGAAGTAACCAACCCAATCAGAGAATTAGGATAAAAACTCAAATATCAACCCATTTTCTGAAATATCTTGACACCATTACCCATGAGGTATGATGCCAAGATTTCTACTCTTGAAGATAGACCATACCTTGATAAGATCACTATGGACAAACTACATGGGATCCTCACAATGTATGAGATGAGAATAGGGAAAGAAAGACCAACAAAAGGAGAAACAACCTTCAAAGCATAAAAATAAAATAAGAAATAGGATCAGGTGTCTAATGAAGACTAGACAGAGATATTTGATGAATAAATAGCTAACTTCATGAAGAAACTCATGAAAGGAACTGGTAGATACAAGGTACATTTTCCTCTAATCTCCTTTAATTGTGGAAAGATTGGACATTTTTTTCCAAATGTCCCTATCCAAAATAAGAAGAAAGAGATGATGAAAGAAATTTCAATGAACAAAAGAAGAGACAAACCAAAGAAAAAAGGAAGGTATACAAAAATTAGAATACCTTCTACACTAAAGGGGACAATAGCTCATCTAAAGAAAGTGAAGAGGAAGAGGAATCTGAGCACCTATTTATGGGTATAGAAATCCAAAATAATCACACTAAAAATACCTTTGATATTGGAAAAGAAAACTATGAGGTTGAAGGAGAAGTATATCTTGAAGCATAACTGATTAGTTCTTTGGAAGAACTATAAAACTATAAAAAGAAGAAAAAGGTACTAATGGAACAACTTAGTAAATTTGAATAAGAAAGAAAAGAATATGTATCAAGAACTCTAAAATCGTTAGAGCAAATAATCAGTGACTTGAAGTTACAACTCCAAGAAGCAAAAATATTTGAAGAAATATCAATAAAACAACTTAATTAAATGGAACAAGATTATGATAAGCTTGAAGATTAGATTGATCTTTTGAGAAAGGAACTTGAAGAAGAGAAGAGAAGATCCATAATTGAAAACAATTCAAAAATCTTGGATGAAATTCTTAATAATCAAAGGTCACCAAATGACAAGACATGATTGGGATATACTGAATATTCAACCGGTATGACACAAAGGAAAAACAAAATTCCAATCAGTTATGCAGATGCTCTTAAAATATCCTTAAGAAAAAAAGTTAACAAGGAAAAGATGAACCCAATTAAGACTGCTCCAAATAAATAGAAATCAACACCCCCTACTAAAGAAAAAAATGAGAAGAACAATATAATAAATTGAAGGAATACTCCTAATAGATATCTATTTATTGGATACTTCTACTCTTGCAATAATTTTGGACATAAGGCAATACACTACAAGGTTTATGGACAACACAATAATAGAAATGTCCAAATATATAAGAAAAATAAGTACAATGCAAAGAAGAGAAACTATAAGTCATTTTCTCCTCTACAAAACGTTAATATTGAATGCCAAAGATGCAAAAATTTATGGTCATAAGGCTAGTGAATGTAAATTTCCAAAGTATTCCATGAATGAAAGTATCTCTGACATTAAGAAAAATTATATGAAGACATGGAGAAGAAATGTTAAAGGACAAAGGAAGAAAAATGATGAATATATTGCACCTGAAATTGATAAAATTAACAAAAGGAGAATAATGGGTGAAGTGTCTGATAAGGAATTTCAAAATCAGAGTTATGCATATCAAGTGGATCAAGTTCAAGAAAAGAAAAATCCTCAAGAAAAATGTGACACAATTGCAGAACTTGATAATGTCTTGCAAATAAATTATCCATCACCCAACAAATGGAAAATGCAAAAAAAAATATAACGAAGAGTATGAAGAAGTTGCTTTTACAAAAAATAGTAATGATTATGAACTTTCAGACACATATCCACCTACATAATTGAGAGATGAAGAGCTTGAATATTTTACAATTTTATTTTGATGATCTACTAAATTCACTCTCAACAAGAAACACAAACAAAAGAAAGAGAATGGATTGAAGGACTAACTTCAATCCCAATAGAAAGATATGATTACGAAAATATCTATGATAATGTGGGAAATGAACCACATCACTAGTTGATACAAAAAAAATGAAGAGGCCTTTTTGGGTTATAAATGAGTGAATAAGTTGACTATCATCATGAAAAAAATAGGAGTAGTCTGGAAGGAAATGAACATAGTTATTGAGGAAGTAGTACAACAACAGATGAAAGGTCCAACTTCTCTTGAAAAGTCTTGATTATTAGTCAAACGAGAATAAATTTTTATATGGGGAGTTGCAGAATAAAAGAGGGAAGTTTCCTTATACATTGATGTTCAATATGGAGAGATAAACAACAAAAGAAAATCCAAAAACAACAAGCATAATATCCATTTGAATTTCATCAGAAAAGAAGCACTTGGACATGGGGAGTATAACTTCAGGGGAAGTATAACCTTGGAAGGAGTGAAGAAACAAGCCATTTTGTTATTTTTGTCAAAGGGGGAGAGATAAAGAGAAAAACAAGTCAGATCAAAGGACTCAAAATAATATAAAATACACATTTATAGGGGGAGAGAAGCAGTGAGATTTTTACTCTTAGTCATTGATTTCAAAGGGGAAGAAAAGAAGTAAAATAAATTCAATTCCCAAATTTGAAGATGAGATCAGTGATAGGGGGAGAAAAGGTACAAACTCATTTGTTTTATAGATATGTTTCCCTCAATTCCAAAGAGGGAGATTGTTGGGATTATTGATTGTGTATTGTCATAGATTTTTGTAAAAATGAATCAAACATAGATAGTAATCATAGATGGACACTCATATGCTGATGAGGTTGATGAAAATGAAGGAACAAATTAGTCCCTCAGATTACCATATCAGTAATAAGATATCTAAGGTAGATCAATGCAAAGAAGCTTAGGAGATAAGACACATTTGAGTGAAGCAAAAACACAGTTCTGCAGTTGAGGAAATTCGTGGAAAGGATTGTGGAGTAATAATGATCATTTGTTTGATTTGAGAAAACCCATAGTCTGTTCAATTGAGAACATGAGTTTTTAATCACCGAGATTGATTTTGGATCGTCAGATCAAAATAATACCATGATCAGATGGTAAAGAGCGAAGAAAAATGTTGATCGTCATATCCAAATAAGAGCACGATCAGACGGTAAAGAACAAAGAAATGGTATTGATCATTGGATCAAAATGAAATCATGATCAGACAACTCCGATCTTTTTCCATGAGTCTGTTGAGTGACCAAAAAATGGCTAAGTATCATATTCTATCGATATCATTTAAAATTTTCTAAGTATAGTTCATTATGGAGGGAACGGTAGTTGGGCATGCATTTTGATGATATCCAAGAAGAGATATGAGTCTGTGAGTCTGAGATTCTGCGAACCCAAGAAAAATCACTTCAATGTGTTTCTAATTATAGGTTCATCTTGGAGGCTCTGGAAGTTGGGCATGCATTTTGATGAAACTCGAGAAGACATGTGAGCCTGCAAGTCTGCGGGTCCACAAACCCATCACAAAAAATAAATCTAAGTAAGAGGCTATTCTTAAAATGAATGAGTACCATCCACTCAATGATTTATTAAATCATAATCATTAATCTCCAAGGTATGAAAAATTTCAAAGTCTATCGAAGCTACAAACAAGTGAATATATAACCATACATTAAGGACATCGATCCATTGCGGAGGATAAATATTGAACCACAAGTTGCACAATAGTTAATTCTAAGGATATGTTGCACTATTAATATGGATCGTCGATAAAATTGATGATGTGTCTCTCTAGGATTAAAAGTGCACAGTGACCAAGTGTCAAATGCTCCACTATGTTGAAAGAGTGTTGACCATAGATCTCACCATTATATTAATTCATGATCATTGATCCAGGATAATGTTGAAATAATAGAATAAGCACCTGGTTGGAATTTTTTTTGGTCATAGTTCCTAGTCACACAGAAGAAAGGGGTTCACAGTTGGAGACTTAGCACCAAAAGTTGAACAAGCACCTTTTGTAATAGAGACTTAATCATAAACAAAGGTCACATAAAGGAAATATAAAACACCTCGGACTTAACTTTGTTTCATGTAGGAAACCTAAGAATAGCACCATTATTGTAATTGATAGAGGCTAAGAAGCATGTTCTCCATTGCAGTCACAAATATACTAAGAGCATGATAGAGGCATATGGAACAATATGATCAATTTTGTATCCATTGAAAAATCATAAACATGTAAAAGTAGAATATAAAGAGCATGCCTAGTAGTACCATTTGAGAATAATATTCTTAATATAGTTTCCTATTAAAAATATATTGATGAAGAATCAAAGTCATTTGATTACTTAAAATTAATAAGGAAATAAATTAAAAAAATATATATTAATGAAAGGGTATAATGGTTCATTATTAAAAGACACAATGATTCAAATTTCATCAGTTGGAAGACTATATAAATGAGAAATAATGGTGGTAGGAAAGTGTCTATCTGCTCTACATTAGAATATTAGAAGCAAGTGCATAGTCCAAGGAAGAATGACGAAGATACTTATGAAGTGAGGGTGGAAGGGAGGAGCAACAAAGAATTAGTATCATTTTCTAAGTAATGTTTAAATAAAGGGAGTTGATGCTTTCTGGGGTTGGTGACCTAAAATAAGGGAGTTGATGCTTCCTAGGGTGGGTTCCCTAAAACAGGAAATTTGGTGCTTCCTAGGGTTGGTGGCCTAAAAGAAGGGAGTTGGTGCTTCCTAGGGTTGGTTCCCTAAAAACAAAGGAGTCGGTGCTTCCTAGGGTTGGAGCCTTGAAAAAAATGGGAGTTGGACATTCCTCGTGTTGGTGCCTTGAACAAGGGGATTCTCGTCTCCTAGAGTTGGTGCTCTAAATCAATATTCATATAAAACTTGTAGTTTGTAATTTAATTTTAGATTGATTGATGTTATTTACTAAATTTTTGTGTTGATCAATAAAGTTAATAAATAATTGTTTAAAATTGTNCCTCTTAGTATTGAACTACATTCCAACATGATGGAGGTTATAAATGTTTTGTTTAAAATAATAGCTTGAGGAAGTATGTCTTTCCTTAGAAAGAGCTGAGATGAAATTCTAAAAGAGAAATGAGAAAGAGTGATCTTATTTGTTGGTTGTTATCTTGTAAACAAGGAAACATAATTATGATTTTCTTGGTGAGATTAGTCGTGTAAGTGACAGTAAGGTATCATAAAAAAATGGATGATGTGAAATAAATGTGAATGAAGGAGGTAAAAAGGTGAAAATGATGCACACACACACACACACACACACACACACACACACACACACACACACATATATTTGAAAGTATATTATAACTACCTAATTGGGTAGGATGTAAGGCAAGGAGTGTGATTTCCTATATTGAATAATTATATAGAGGCATGGATGACTACGTTTTAAGAAATATGTTTATCTTGTTTGAATATTAACATAAGGAGGATGTGTTCCATTTCCTAGGGAAAAGCTAGTGTAAATTGTTGAAAGGATAAATAAACAGGAATGCCCTATTTTCATAATAAAAGGGATCATGATTATTCCTTTGAAGAATAACAAGTTAAATGATTTTAAAGTAAAGTTACATGTGAACAGTAAAGTGTGCCTACGGCAGACACACGGTATGATAAAGCAAGTATGTTGAGGCAAGTGGTTAAGTGCATGTAAGAACAATGTGAATACAAGTTGATGAAATAAAGATATTTGTTTGAATGCATAATAGGAATGCATGCGTATATTCTTTATGGAATATCCAGTAAACCTATGAAATGATGAATCTAGATATACCTCGAGATTGAAGTCATTTAAAATAGTGATAGATATACAATAAGAGAGTTCCATGATAAATAAGTTCCATGTAAAGGAACTGTGAAAAGACTTTGCATACGAACATAGCTAAAACCTTGATGATTGTTGAAAATTTGACAATGGACTGCAAAGTCCATTCATATAAGAATCGTGGATTATATTCTAAAACACAATGCATGAATTAAAGGCTAATAAATGAATGAGTAGCCATTGTTATGTATGAATGGAAATGTGAAGAATGCAAAAGTTCATAATTCAATGTGAACAAAAATATTTTTGTTGTATCATGCTGAGGGACTCAAGGAGGATATGATTAATGTTTTTGAGGCAATAGAGTAGGAAAATCCCAGGAGGAATAAATTGTAAAGTAAAAGAAGGAGAAAATAATTAATAMTTTTCTTACTATGATACTAAATGTGTTTAAATGGCGTTGGTTGAGCCATCATATGTAAATACATTGAGACCTTGTAAATAACTCAAATGGATAGAAAGTTTGAGGCTATGTAGAAGGCGTTGGAAAAGGGAAGAGTCCSTTAACTTATTTCCTAATTATTATTGTGTTTCTCTGAGAGGAGAGACCGATATGTTGTTGTACGTGAATACTTTTGGAAAAATAAATGTTGATCATTATATGATTGTATAAATACCTGAAAATTTAGATTTTGTTTACACTCATGAAAAAATTGAGTGCATGTAGATGTCGTAGAACATATCTGAAAATATTTTGTTAAATTAAATGGTGTGGTACATGAATTTTATTTTACATGATAGCTAATGTAAAATGTGAATGTGGTGATGTATTTCATGTGTAGGATATGATTGGAGTTATTGGGAAAGGACAAATAACAATGTTAAACATCCTCAAATAGAGGGGAAATAAAAGAAAGTGGTTGATATAAAAGAATGTTTAAGGGAATTAGGAGTCCCCATACAACATCACTGATGAGCAGGTGTTGGTAGAAAGAACATGTACAAAAATGTTCATGACTATGTAGCATAAGGTTTGAAACGGATTGGGTGTAACATCTTTCTCTTGCTCACACTGCGCAAACTTATTCTTTGAGGACACTTCCTTGCAAGTGATCCAGATTATTATACTACTGGTCGTTGATTATTATTATGAGGCATTATGGATGTGATTATATCTTATTCTGCAGCTAGGTTCTATTGACTCGGTTCTCCTGAGTGTGAAGGATTTTGGACCTCTAGGATGCAGAGGGATCAATGAAACCCTTAGACTATGGATCGAGTCAGGGAGTGGATTATTGTGTTTTATTGTTTTATATATGAAATATGTGCATATAATTAGATGTTATGGTTATGGATATCATTTATGACATGATTCGTTCATGATGAAGGTTGACGATAGCTTGTCGATCGGACTCACATGTGGAGTAGAGGGGTCACGCATGACTACTAGAGATGTTGAGGGAGAGGTGTCGACAACAACCCTGCCACAACCTACTAGCACTCTTTCCATTGCTCGAACTGTAGGTTAACGACTACGTAGTTCAAGAATACCCATGATGTCGTGAGGGAAGAATGCCATAGTCTCTCACAATGATTCTAAGGGGTGCGCAATAAGGCAGGGGCCTTATTCCTTAGAGGTCCTTAGTCTCCTACAAGATCACTTGACAGAGTATTGACTCCAGGGGTTTTTGATGTCTACCAATGATCCAGGTGGATATCGGTGGCCACCCACCTTCTCCAACTGGCCCAAAACATGTTTCTGGAAATTTTGGTAATTTACTATTTTTAGCAGTTTTAACTTCCGGGGCCATTTTGAGGCCCTAAACGATGTTTTTTGGGAAAACGGTGGAGCAACATGGATCGTAGATC
>JASDQU010408068.1:0-10579 GCA_032191745.1 Picea mariana
CAGAAATCATTGTAAGTTGGTTCATATTGAAGCTAATAAAAAAAGGATACTTTTCCCGTCCCGCATACATGAGTCTCATCTATGTTATTTGATTTGTGTTTTATCTCTAATCCTAGAATAGATCAGTAGCATGCATGCATAGTCTTGTCTTGATTGCAGGGAAGATTTTGGAAGGAGCAGCAGCAGCAAGGGGATAAGAATCTCAACGAAGGATCTACTTCAGCCGTCCGGAAAAAGGTTGGTTCATTCTTCTCTTGTGTGCATGTGAAAATCGGGGTTTTAGATTCGGGTAGAAGGTTAAAAGTTAAGTCTTGAGGGTCATGATCTGTGTATAAGCTTAGAGCCCTAGCTTATTAGTCCGTAGGGTAAAATACCCAACAACATCCCCT
Organism: Picea mariana; assembly: GCA_032191745.1. Classification (NCBI taxonomy): domain Eukaryota; kingdom Viridiplantae; phylum Streptophyta; class Pinopsida; order Pinales; family Pinaceae; genus Picea; species Picea mariana. The sequence continues at coordinate 390 of JASDQU010408068.1, forward strand.
TGGCAGGATTTTCTTCGCTAGGGTGGTTGTGACGTTCTTGTTTCTAGGCCATAGATTGTAATTCTGGTGGATTTCAGCCATTATGTCATTAGAAATTCCTTGATGGGTTGAATCTTCTGTAATCTTTTCTTTCTTCTTATTCTCCGATCTTTATTTTGTATTTAAGGATTTTTCGTAATCTTGTCTCATCAAATAAGGTTGTTGACAGTCATCGCCAATATTACCTATGTCTTCTTGTAATTCCTTGAAATCTTGCATGTCTTCCCCTCCTATAAAAGTTTCAGTTTTAAAGGGGGCTTGAACCTTTTGGTCCTCAGTCTTAATTTGTCTTTTTTTTGTTTGAGGGTTATTATTCCTTTTGAAATCCTTTCTAGGGAAATGATCATTTTTTTATTGATCCAATTCCATTATTGAGATCGTATTCGACAATTCTTTAATTATTATCGCCATATCATCCATCTTGTCTTCTGAAGACCTCCCAGATCCAGAGAGTCCTCCTTGTTACCTATACCTTATGGTTTCTTTATTTCCTGTTTCAAATTTTGTTTTTAACTTACCTAATGCCATCATATTTGACTCAATTTCTAAAGCATCATCATGCATTTTAGTGAGATCTACAGATCTCCTTTCTCTCAACAACAGAGAAAAACTGAGATCAAAATCCCCAGCAAAAGTTAATTTCACTGTAGGTTGGGAAGGTTTAACCTCAGCTGGAATTTTATTATACAATTTATTAAACCTTTCGGTAAACTCGAGAACTGATTTTGAATTTTTCTTTCTCAGAGCCCCAAACTTGGTTAGATAGTAGAGATGATATTTCCTTTCTCCTCATTGTCTGATAAAAGCAGTTTCCAACTCATCATAAGACCTTATTGATCCTACTGCTAGACCTCAAAACCAGGTTATCACCTATCCTTCAAAATTCTGAACTAGAAGTATCGAATAAACATCCTCATATTCGAGACCAAGGATGGCAACAAATTGATCAAAGAAATTGATGTGTTCTGTTGCGGTTAAATCACCTTCTCTTGTGAATTTTGGCATATTTTTCATGTAATTTTTAGGTAGGCCATGGAGAGGAACTGGGAGGACCAAAGGAGCATACGTAGCAGCTACTTTGGAAAATATCTGAGGGAGTGGTAAATGATTGCATGATCCTCCTCCAGCACCGCCTACGACATGACCCCCAGCCCCACCTCCTCTGACCGCAGCCATTAATAATTTAGAGGGTGAAAATTGGAGATTATAAAGAGGACTTTTAAAGGGGTGTGGTAACCCTTTGGTTGGGGCTAAATAGGGAAATATGGTTTCAGGAAACTGGTCTTCAATGGACAAGAAACTTGAAAAAGAGGGACTTGGAAATCGTGGACTGGTTTCTTCGGACTCACAGGGTGAATATACAAGAGAATCAACAGGAGTAGAGTCAAGGTATACAGTATATTCATCGGAKTTCTAAGAGATGGGAAACTAAACTTTGGGAAGTGAATAAATGTAAATCAAGGCAGGGAGTGAGATAGATCTTTTACCTTTATTGGTGAAAGGAAYAGTTGAAAAACTCTCAATTTTAAATTCGGGTAAGACCAATTCAGGCTCTAAGTTTTCAATTCTATTGGTGGATAGTTCTTTGCAAAGGAGTGGGTTATTTGACCTTTCAAGTATATCCTTAGCATTCAAATGTGTGAATTTAGGTTGATAAATCTTATTTGTCGATGAAGCAGTCTATTTAAGGTATCTTCTTGATTTCAAAAAAAAAATTGGGTTGGATACAGGTGAAGTCTGTTTGTCATCTAGATTCTTCTTGGTATTCTTTCGGTTAAAAGCCAGTTTATTACTTGTGGAGTCGCCAAGTGAAATATTAAAGTAGCCTTATAAATTTTCAATATTTGTTCACTATCAAAGAAAGAAATTATCAATGTTGTTCTTCCCAGGGAAAATATTTTCATTTCTTCGTTCCCCGGCAACAGCACCAAAACGATGTTGTTCCTGAGTTTATACTTTAAGGATTTAAAGTATACTGTCAAGGCATCAAAAAATAAAGAGGGTTTTGGTATAAGAAAAGGAAAATAGTTCTTTAGGTAAAAGAAGATATGGTTGGTTTCTGAGTTGTCTTTGTCTACCTTCCAATTGTTCCTGGGTGCTTATGTCTTGTTCAATGGTTGCCCATGAACATTCAAGTTCAACCTGGGTGGTAGTTGTCTCGAGGATAGTATTAAACAAGGTTAACATGATGCTAGTTTGATCAGTGAGTCCAGGTTCTACATTAGGTTGTCTTGCGATAGGGATAGTCATGAGGAAAATAAGGTTAAAAGATCTGTTGTTTTGTTTTTAAGGTTTGTTGTTTCTATTTTGGATTATATGAGAGAAGTTCCCAAATAGGAATTAATAATATAACAATTTTAGAGGTTGTCTCCCATTCCCGAGTTAAATTGAAAATAATAAATAATATGAAAGAAAACATAAAGCTTTTTAAACAACATGAGGCATCAATCATGGAGGAATCTCACTTTGTTACAGAAGAATAAAATATATGAGAAAACTTTAATGAAGAAAAAAAATATAGTGATCTAAATAATCCATAGGTCTTGTGCCTGCTAATATAAAACACATAGGAAAATTTGCAAATAAACAGACGACTAAATAACACATAACCACAGTAGATGTAGTACTAAATTATAGTTTAAACATTCATCAAAGGTATATAAGAAATGATGTTGACCATGAAATTACAGAGGAGTACATAACTCAGGGTTGAGAGAATATGGAATCTCCATTTTTCATTGTCAATAATCCTTATATAAGCGAAGTCTCTCTGCTACAATCAGCCAGAAAAAAACCTTCTTTTAGTCTTTTGAAATTATATTTATACAAAAATCATCAACCCTAGACGGTTGGTATTTTCCTAACTCCTAGATGCTAACGGTTACATAATACAAACTTGAACTGTTTTTCTTGATTACCTTTTACCTCTCTGTCACTCCCACAAAATGAGCATGCATATGTTTCTTCTTTATCTCTTTTAAGTATCTCCTTCACTTGGTTTTAGACACTCAACGCACCTGCTAAGAAAATTTACTAAACTTATGGAAGGTTTTTTCATATCCTTTGCTTCAAACAAATACAGCTTCCTCTGAATGTTTGGCAACTTTTCTTCAAACCTTTTATCTTCAAACTTTGTTGATTGCAATTGTAAATTTGGTTTCACCAACCATCTATCCATTAGGGTGACATTAACCTATTTTAATTGTGAAATTTCAATTTGATTTTCATTCAATCTTTCTTTTAAGTTCAATTGATGTCTTGTAACATTGATTTGTCCTAGTAGTCCAGGGCAATCGCCCTTTCCAATGTCTAGCAATTTTTTATCTAATAACTTGAAAGTCTCTTCACATTCTTCCTTTATCTCTTTGGCCATTTTCTTACTTTCATATATATTGGCCTCCCATACCTTCATCATGATATCACCCCTAATTTGTTTAGTGACATTTAATTTAGGAGCTACTATTACCTCGTTTTTATCCGAAAATATGACTGGCTTTTGGAAAGTGGCTCGGGTTGTTGTAGCCTCTTTTTCTTTGAAAACCATGTTCTCCAATGATTGACTTACGTCCTAAAAATGGTTTTTAATGATCTCTACTTTTGAAAATAGGCTTTGTTGTTCTGCCTCTAGCTTCTGGTGTACTTCCAACGCCTGGGCTTGGAATATCGTTATATTTACCACCTTATTGACGGGCGAAATTGACCGTCCGTCAACTGAGAGAGTGGAACTGGTCCGGGGTTGTCTAATAACCCAAGCCGTTTGGAATGAACAACCCTGACGGGTTTAACGACTCCGTTGTCCGTTCTAAGGTCCTAAGAAAACCAAAGAGTAAACTAATCTAAACTAACTAATCTAACTAAAACTAAACAAACTAAACAAACTACCTAAAACTAAATACAACAAACTAAACTAACTAACAATAAATAAAACAAACTAATACTAACTAACAATAAAACAAACTAATACACTAATCTAATTAAAACTAACTACTAAACTAACTAACTAATCTAATATCACTATATATACAAACTACTAACTAATACTACACTGACTATGATCTGAGATATAACCTATTTACAAAATGTACAATATCTACAAAACACAGATTTAAATAAAACCTGAAAAACTCATTTTCTTTCTGTCCTAAGACAGAGAAAGATATTTTTGTNTCTAACTAAAACTAAACAAACTAAACAAACTAACTAAAACTAAATACAACAAAATAAACTAACTAACAATAAATAAAACAAACTAATACTAACTAACAATAAAACAAACTAATACACTAATCTAATTAAAACTAACTACTAAACTAACTAACTAATCTAATATCACTATATATACAAACTACTAACTAATACTACATTGACTATGATCTGAGATATAACCTATTTACAAAATGTACAATATCTACAAAACACAGATTTAAATAAAACCTGAAAAACTCATTTGCTTTCTGTCCTAAGACAGAGAAAGATATTTTTGTTGATTTTATGATTTTATAAACAAGCTATAAAACTTACTGAAATTAAACAATCTAATATATTAATTCTAACTATAAATCTAATTAAACTTATATCTAAACTAAACTACTAATAAATACACTAAGCAAACAAATGGCAAACTGACCTGGAAACGCTCCAGATTTGTCCTGTGTATGATGACTTCGAAGTTGGTCGGAGGAAGGAAACTCGCACCGGATGATCCAGAAGCTTCTCGTAAACGATAGCTGCAATGCTCTTTGAGTTGTTTACAGGACAAACAAGACATAAAAAATCATAACAATTATAAGATTTATAAATCTCTGCAATTAGGTAAACAGAGGCTCTCATTATTTCCTTTATAAATAGAAGGAGAAAACAATACAAAGGTTTTCTCTTGAGTTTTATTGAGATAGTTAAGTTTTCATTCATTCTTCAATTCGTTAAAAGACTTAATTCTCTTTTTGACAGTAGGGTCTTATTGTAGACAACAAGGTTCAAAGTTGAATCATATCATTCATATACTTGTTTCATAGGTGTTGATCTATCTTCGATAGTCTGTGTATACTTGTCTATTTATGAATTGAGTTTCATGATTGATAAAGGATATTGTGCAGAGTCAAGTGGGCAGCAATCTGTGGCAAGCTGATCTAGATTTTAAAGTTTAGTTTTTACTTCTTGTCAGAGTCCTTTTGTATGGTTTTCATCGGGGATATCTAAGTTTGACCTTGGTCCATTCCCTCATAGGGATTTTTGTAAAGAGAAAGATACTTTTGATTTCTTGGAATGAAATAAAGCGATTTTTCTTTTGTATCATTTGTGTTAATATGTGACTTGGTTACTTTTTCTTTTGATCTCCACTTTACTTTATGCAATATGTATATGTTCAGAAAATTATATAAAAACGTTATATTTTGCAACAATATTTTTATTTAAAAAATCAACCTAATCCCTTGTAATTAATACTTGAGGATTGGGAAATACATTTTGAGGCTATAAACATAGGGTAATATTCCTGACCATCTTTCCTTAGCCAAGTAAGATCTGAAAGTGCTTGAGTACGATAAATTCATATCTTTTCCTCAACATTTATTTGGTGACCATACTGGGGAGATTTTCCATATCTCTCTGGTTGATTGTATGCTTGATTATCATGAATATATTTATATTTCTGCTTTTATTCTTTGATTGTTTCTTTTCTTCATGACTGTACCTGTTGTAAGGCATCCCAATATTGAGTCAGGTCTTAAGGACTAGACCAAAATTGCTTTAACCTTGTTTAATACCATCTTAGAGACCGCTAATACCCAGGTTGAGTTTGAACGCTCATGGGAAGTGATTGAACAAGACATAAGTGTCTGAGAACGTTGATAATCTAGGAAAAGACAACCTAGGAATCAACCATAGCTTCTTTTTCCTAAAGTTTTGATTTTATTTTCATATCCTTAAACCYTCGCTTCTCAAGGAGAAGAAGATTTTTATCACCTGAGATCAACCCTATTTCTGAAATAGGAAGAAGAAACCTTGTTTTGTGAGCCCAACAAAGTACTCTAAGGAGAACTTTGTCTGATTCAACTAGTTATTCTTTCTCTCCCTTACCTATCGTTCACAAKATGGCATCTAGTGGTRGCTCTRGTGGTACTGTAGGTGCTTTTTCATCTCAACCTTCATCCTCGCCAGTGATTGGTAGCTTTTGTAGTCATCAAGTCCCTRTACAATCTACTACAAACCCCACCAAATTCATAAAAAARTATGACTCTTTCAGTTTGAAGAAGATTCTACAACTACTCCATGGCATGTTTCCTCCCCTCTTAACCTAGCACCTGCTACTTGTYCACTTCCTAAATTCAAAGAGAATCTTCCTAGGTTTTCAGGGAATAACATAGACACTACGAATAAACACTTGGTGGCATTTTATAATKCCCGTCACAACATAGGAGCCAATGAAAATGACACTTGMATGCGCTTATTTGTTAATTCCCTTGAAGGGAAGGCAGCGGACGATTTCTTTGATCTTCCTCTCAATATCCTTTCCACTTGGGAGGATTTAGTTTATTGGTTCAAGTCTACCTATGGGAATTCTAAGAGCCCAACCAAGCAGTTATGGGAGTAAAATAACATTGCTTATAAAGATGGAAAGACTATCAAGTATTTCAACTTACGTTTCACCAAATTATATAACCAAATCCCCAAACTCATTCACCCTTAGAACCAAGTCTCTTTTATGCATTACTATAATTATTTACCTTCCTCCTACCATCATAGGCTTGAATAAAATGCCACTAATAACCTTGGTTCCGCTCTACATACTTGTTTAGAGTATGAAGAACATATTCAAAGAACAAGTCTTCCCAAGGGAGACTCAGTTAAAAAGACATACATGTCCTCCCTCTTACAGCTTGTACAAGACATGAATAATCGAATGATAGCGTATGAGAAGAAGGGAAATGTCCCTTCACTTACCCCTAGAGCCTCATCTTCTTCTTCACCACCCTTTAGGAATCCTAATGAAAACAATTTTCATCCTAAATCCATCATGCCTCGCAGTTGGTGTAACTTTTGCGAGGAACACCATGAGGAAAGTACTTGTGAGGTAAAGAAGAGTGTCAGAGATAAAATATTTGGTAAAATTTTGAAACTACTACTGGTGTTCTATATTTTGCAGAGCCAAAGGATGTCATGATCATAAATACTAGGAATAAATCCTATGTTCCAAAAGTTAAATATGATTCTCCTCGCACTTCTTCTATCCCAAGCTCATCTTCACTAGCTACTACTATACAAGTTAGTAAAAGTCCTGACAGTCAAGTAACTCCCTTACCTCTCCCCTCATCTAAATACAACATTCTCAATCAATTGGATAATATTAAATTCGATGCTACCCTCCTGGACATGGTTTTCATCCCAGAGAAACAAAATCATCTGAAAAATCTCATGGAAGGAAACGCTTCCATAGTAGCCAATCTTTCTGAAGAGGTACATGAAGAGGACTAAACTGTAAATAAATTAGGTGTACATAATTTTAGACACCTTGTAAAAAAACCCCGTTTTTCACTTCTGTAAAGATTATGGAAAAAATAGCCCATTGTTGTCTCATTGACGATGGTTCGGGCCCAAGTGTAATGTCGAAGATTATTATGGAAGAGCTAGGATTGTCTTGTACAAATGAAAATGCCATAAGCATGCTCTCTTATAATAGTTTACAACAATCAACCATAGGTGAAATCAAAGACATGACCTTGGTTTTGTGTGCGCCTCCTRAAATAAGGACAACCCTTAATTTTCAGGTAATTGGTATTCCAATGAGTAATTATTCTATCATCTTAGGATGAGATTGGAAATCTTTGACGAGTGGATACCTCTCACTCGACGGGACACATTTATATGTTCCTTGGAATGGGAAAAACATTATAGTCCTAAGGGARGGAATAATTTCACCTTATATAGAAAGCGTCCCACATCCTAATGTGAATTATATCGAGGAGGACCTAGGAGTGTATTCCATCTTTGTAGATGAAGATAACACTACCTCAGAATAAATCGACATAGAGGATGGGATGTGGCATATGCACTTTGATGGTTCATGCTCCAATGAAGGAAACAAAGTTGGTATTATATTGTACTCTCCCGTGGGTAAAATTCATAATTTGCTTGCACAAACAACGTCACCGAATTTGAAGCGTTATTGTTAGGCATTGAAAATTCCTATAATTTAGGTTGTGGTCACCTTACAGTTTTTGGAAATTCTGAACTTTTTGTAAACCTTGTGTGTAAGATATATTCTCCTAACAACAAGTTAATGAAATGTTACACCCAAAATTTTTGGGCACTTATCTCAAACTTTCTATCTTTCAACATCACTCATGTTAAAAGAAAATTGAACTCAATGGTGTTGACGATGAGTTTTGTCAACAGGACTTAGCCGACAAAGAATTGCCAGGCCCCCTCTCCAATCACACTACTTATGCAAGTTTTGCTCACTCTCATTAAAATTGGCGCAATACACTCGATGAAATATCAATGAATCTTGACCTATCAATCATATATCTTATGTCTCTCACTCTTTGCATTCCTAACACTTATCATACTCCACACCCTTGGTTGGTACATTAACATATTTTTATTATGAATCTATATGAACAAGATATTTATTTATAGAGCATATTTTCTCTCCTTAAGATTAAGGATAATCTAATTCAATTCCAGGTTCAATTTGGGGCGATACATTCACAAGTAACGATTGGGTTCGCATGTTTTATATAACGAGACCATTTCGCAAGAAATGGTCAATGAACAAGATTAAACCTTTCATCGTTAAAAGGAAGCCACTAATTCATTGTGAGGATGATAATTTTTATTGACCTGCTATGTTTACAACGACAAAGTCGTCACGGCTACTGGATGGAGTAAAGGAGTTAAGTTTGATATTTTAAAACATATCATATTGCCACCTGTCACATGTATTGTAAGCGCTGGATTTTTCTTTAGTTTTGACCAAGTAATGGGTATTCGATCTTTCGCTTGCTCGTGTAGATTTTTCCTTTCGCTTGCTGGTGTAGATTTTTCTTTTTATAAAATCCCGATAAATCGGAAGACTGGAATCTGGGAACCTCATTTCTTATTTCTCGGAGACACAACAATATGGTGACTATATCATGGGTGCTTATTTTGCAATGACTGATAATGATTTTCGAGATTTCCTGAGAGCTCGCTCTATGCATGTTTATAGTATTTTGACTCTGCACATTCTGAAACAACTATATTCAGCAGATTCAAAGGCACAACTGAGTCACATTCAGGTTACTCGTATGCTTCTACGGGTGTTATATTTTTGTGTTCATAAAATGTATATAGTTGTACACGTTTTGGATAGAACCTTTGTGCCTTACAACTCAGGTTTATGATAAGACCAAGTTGCGAACATGGCTGGAGAATGGTTGTTTTGAAATTTACACTGGCGGAAAGGATACAAAATCTCCCCCTAACAGAAGATATTGCGACAGAATTTCAGATGTGTTTCCATAACGACCATAACTACCGGAACTTCTTACCAACTATTATAAAAGAAGCAGTGCACGGCCTGCCAAAGAGAATGGATTCTAGAGGAAAAAAAAAGACAGATCTTTCAAAACAAAGTATTGTTCCAGAAATAAAACTCAGAGAGAGAATTTAGGCAGAATTTGCAGAGAGGGTATGCTGTGAGCGTTGGGAGGATTCTTCCATTTTATTCTTTCATTATATCTTCAAAGAAACGAAGAGGATAAACGAGAATGAGTTTGTTGGCCTTCAAGAGGTAAAGATTTACTTGTGTAGTTTGTTGTAAATTGGCTCGATTTGTTTCGGCACTAATCAATTTTATTATGCACGTCCTTTCCTCGTGATTTGTCACCATAGCTCCATTTCTTCTTAGTTCGGCTTTTTTTTTCTTCATGCTTAGTCTTGTTATTGTAAGTTGCGTCTAAAAAGACTAAAGATCATATACCTGACCCTCGTCTACCCAAAGACTTGAAGATTTTGGTATTCTATGATTTTGTATGAAATTTTTTTAATGGGAATCAGTTCTTGGTCTTTCTGGATATCTCCTCGATTTTCTTTAAAGTCCTTAGTTTTTCAAAATTTACATATTTTCAAAGCAACCTTATATACTATGGTTAACTTATATATATATATAT
>JASDQU010408069.1:0-10579 GCA_032191745.1 Picea mariana
GCATCCCTTCTCCTGGGCAGCATGGTGAATTCTCTTCTCCTTGCTACAGAAAGCAAAGAACCTTTCTTAGCTCTGATACCAAACTGATGCCAATGCCCCCTCACAACCCACAGGTCGGAAGGTCTACGTCAACCCACAAGATCTTCTCTTCCTTCGCGGCCTGAAGCACTCTAATGTCCCCCTACTTCCTTGTCGGGAAGTATGCACCCACAGAACTCTCCACGCGATTCTCTCTCTCCACTTATCGGGAAATTAGACTTCGTGACTTCACGAGGTCAGTGGTCAGACATTCGACCCTTGAATCCCCGAGCTCCAATACGAGTCAATGCTGACTTCTCCCTTCTCCCATCGGGATATCTTCTATCACGATTTCTCCACTCGCTAAGTCGAACGGCCTGTTCTTCCAACTCCCAAACCCCGATATGCCGATTATCCGACACACGAGCGAGTTGACCTTTCCACGTCCCGTCACCCCGTCGGGATTTCGAATTTTTCTATATCGCGAATCCTGATGTCAATGTTTCAGGACTTCTCATGGAGAAACCCTGAAAAATTGTGCCACCTATCTACTCATCGACTCCTCTATGGCCCCACACTATTCTCATACCCGTCGGGATATCGGGTATCGTAATATCACGATTCCAAACTACCAAAGTATCCTGTCCTCAAGATTCCCGATGTGTCAAACCCCAACTTCATCAGGTCTTCTGACACGCGTCCCCACTGATGGACGGTTCAGATCTGTTGGGATATCGCGTTTCACGAATTCACGATTCCCGTTGAAATGTTTTGGAGTTTCAACCCACGAAACCCTGATACATGATATGCGTGTAGATCCAATGACCCTCGTGGAACTCATCCACCTACGTGCAACTTGCGACGTTTCTTTCCAATCCTCAAGGCACGACTCCTCTGCTTTGTCCTTCAATGAATTTGAAGGCCTATCCTTCTTGATCTTTTCCCACGACCTTCAAGTCCTTTGGAAAACTCTTGCATGCACTCCTTGCGGAAAAAATTCAACCACGTCTAAGTGTTGAAGTCCCTTTTGACTCTGCGCACACCTACAACAGCAGTACTTAATTGCTTCTCTCAGGTTCACAACCCTGAGACCCTTCCTTGGCCTGTGCACTCCTTGCACGGCTCCAGTGCCCAACTACACCTTTGGGGTGAATGAGAACAAAAGCTTTCTCTATCTGAACCTTCTGTCGACGCACTCCTTGCGGACACTTCGAATGCACTCCTTGCAGGAATTCTCTGGCTCAAATAGAGAAACAATTGAAACTCATTCCCTCTTCCTTCCAGATTCCAACCTCACCATGAAATCACATACACAACACATAAAGAAAATGTATGACAGGAAGCAAACATCAAATGAACATAATCATCAATACACAGAGGACAACACAAACCATGAATTTGAATCAAATCTTTCTTCTATTAATTCAAATGTCTGTACATGGGTGTCTTTTTACACAGCTCTTTGCTTGCTCTTCTTCCTGAATTCTCCAGAATAATATTACAATGCACAATGAGGGTGTCTATATCTCGTTTCCCTCCTGCGCTCTAGAAACTGTCTAATCTAGAATTAATTTCTATCTAACTGCATTAACTATCTTAAATGGCATCTATCTACTAAGGACGAGAGCTAAAGGCTCAAGGTCCGATTACAATATACAAAGTTTGCTTCATTAAATTATCACATTAATGTTCGCGCAACAGTTTCAAGGTGTTTTCAAAACCTGTGTTGGTGCTTGTCCAGTTGTCCTCCGCTTCCGCGTTGGCTCACTTGACGTGGGAGATGCTCCTGCATCAATAATCCAACAATTGGTACCAAAGCAGGTCCTTCAAGAAGTAATATAACCACTGGAAGGAGATCATGGATTATGATAAGATTGGGGTACCAAAGTTTGATGGTGAGAAATATTCCTTATAGAGAAGAAGAATGAATATGTATATACAAGCACAAGGATTTGATGATTGGCGATTAGCAGTAGATGGATACAACGCACCAGCTACTCCCCAACAGAAAGAGATGGAAAGAAACTTGAATAAAATTATTCAAGGGCTAGAAGGCTATAGAGAATGGTTTGACTCTATCAATACATACCAAGATTATGCACCGTGATTCCACAAAAAAATGTGGGACAAACTAAATACTATCTACGAAGGAGATCAGAAAGTTAAGGAAGCTAAACTTCATATTTTTAGAGCCAAGTTCGAACAATTGAAGATGAATGAAGATGAAAACATAATAGCCTAGTTTCTACAAGTCGATGAAATAGTAAACAATATCAAATGTTTGGGAGATGAGATAAAGGAACATGCCGTTGTTAAAAAGGCATTGATATCTCTACCAATGATATTTGATTAAAAATTTTAACCTCTAGAAGAAAGAGCGAACCTAGCTACAATGACCATGGATGAAGTTGCATGGGCTACTCACAACTTATTATACGAGGACAAAGAAAGACAATCCAATGATGAAGGAAGAAACATTCAAGACATCCAAGAATATGAAGAAGAAAGATAAAAAAAAAAATCCAAAGTCAGACTGTAGTTGTAGCGATGATTTAGAGGAAGATGAAGAGGTGGCCAACTTCGTCAGAAAGCTGAAAAAAGGAACCGAAAAATACAAAGGTATGCTTCCATTGAAATGTTTTAATTGTGATGGTGTTGGTCATTTTTCTAATAAATGTCTCTATAAGAAAAATAAAGGTAATGAAGAATATGACTTTAAAAAGAAAAAGCAAATCCAAAAGGGTAGAACAAACAAAAATAATTTTTTTAAGAAAAGTCTTTGCACCAAGGAAGACAGTTCCTCATCAGACGATGATGAAGTTAGTGACAATGATATAGAAAGGGTACTATTCATGTCAATAGAAGAATTTGAAGAAGAAGGCTCAAAAGAAGAATGTGAAAAGGTAGAAGTCGATTACAGGGAAGAATTTATTTGTGGCATAGAAGCTCTAAAGATGGAAACGAAGAAAAACAAGTCACTCCAAACATAACTAAATAAGAAAGAAGAATATCAGAAATCCAAAGAAGTTGAGCAGATGATCACGAAGCTAAAAATATAGGTAGAAGAAGACAAGAAGATTGAAGAAGCACTCATATGGAAGTTAGATGAAAAGGATAGAATCATTGAAGGGTTAGAAGCAGAGATAGTCACTCTAAGAAAAGATCTCCAGAAGAAGGACAAGAAGCAAAACAACACCGAGATATTGGATAATATCATAACAGTCAAATACCTTACTATGACAAATCTAAATTAGGATACAATCAGAAGCAGATAGAGAAAGGTTCAAGCTCCAAAATGAAAGAACAAGAAGCATAACCAAGAAGTTATGCAGAAATCGTCAGAGGTCCCTCTAAGAAAGAAGAATACATGCAGACTTGAGAGGAGGATTACAGAGACACCGCACCACCTAGAAGATTCAGAAGTCAGTATCAACAACCAGCTAAAGAAAGACCTCAAGAATAATAAGGATTCAGAATATCTGCACCATTCAGAAGATCTTGCACTCCCATGTATCAAACTAATTTTCTTGGTTCATTTTATTCATGTTATAATTTTGGGCACAAATCTATGAATTGTAGAGACAATACCAAGAATAGAAGCAACGATGAGGGCTATACAAGAAATATCTATTCAAGAATATCTCATGAAGCATATAATATAAGCTAAAATAGATTTGGATCATTGAGTGATGTGGTAGAATGCTACAAGTGCAACAACTTCAGACATATGGCTAAAGATTGTAGACTTGTTGTTCCTCCAAGGGAACCAAAGCAGAATATTAACATTCATAAGCAGGAACCACAAATGATGTTGGATTACTGAGAGTGGGGTGAATCAGTAATAGATCAATTTAATCCTTTTTAACCATATAATCCAAGTGTTATATCAATGTATCATTATCATACAATAACTGCAGAGTAAATAAGCAATGAACAAATTAACAATCATACACATACACAGTACACCAGTGTTTTATGTGGAAACCCAAAGCAAGAGAAAACCACATAATGTTTTTTCCTATATGTATTGAATAATTACATTCATTGGAAGCACCAACTTCCTTGTTTTCTAGCTGCAACTGGAAGGAGACTCCAACCCCCTAGTTTCTCAGGCTACAACCTGAGGGAAGATCCAACTCCCCAATTATCTAGTTACAACCAAAAGGAGGCTATGACCCCCTATGTTCTCCGGCTACAACCGGAATATGGATACAACCACCTGTCCTTGCCCCGTCCAACCACCCTGATGTATAAGTAGAATGATGGAACCAATGTCACACTATCACTGTGAAATATAATGTTGTAAACTTGTACCAATCAACCTGTACCAATAACATGAACCATGCATCAACCTGTACCTCAACCTATAATCAACATGTACCATAAACAAGTGCATCAACCATGCACCAACCTGTAATCAACCTGTACCATAAACAAGTGCATCAACCATGCACCAACCTGTACCATGAACAAGTGCATCAACCATGCACCAAATCTATACAAATAACATGTCACAACAACATGTCACAACAACTTGTCCAAACAACCTATCACAACAACATGTCTCATCAATTTTATCAACCAAATCAGATCTACTCACCAAGATCAATCACCAAGACAACTCTCAAATATGTGCATCAACCAAGTATAACACAACAACTCATCATCATCATCAAGATCAATATGTGCTTCTAATAATACAAGCATGCTACATCATCCATAAACCATGTGTAAACAATACTACTAACAAGTGCCTCATACCATGTACCAAGTATTTACCAATTGTGTATCAACTATTCATCAACTATGACTCATCAATATGTACCAACATCATCAACTATACACCTCATGTATGTGCCAACTCATCAACTACTTGTCTCAACCATGTACCTGACATGTACCTCAAACAAAAGCCCTCATCAATTTCATCATCCAAATATGATTTGTAACTCTGTAATAAACCTGGTGTATATGATCACATACCTGCAAACCTTCTTTAACTTTAACAACAAGAGACTAGCATTTTCATCAAACTTTTCTTTAGTCTCACATGACTAGTTTTGGATTAGTCAACAACCCTAAATTGAAATAATCATAAATTTGTACCTGTAATGAATAAAGATTTGAAACTAATACACAATTTTTTTCAGTGTGTTTTATGCAATTCCTCCAGGTGTCACTACTTGGAACCTCTCAGAAAAAGAGTTATAGAAAAAATGGCATACCTTTCTAAATTATGTCTTATTCTAGAGAGTGACCTTATAGAGTGTTCCCCGCATGGAATATTTGTTGAATAGATATGAAACTATTACACAACATACTAAAGAATGTGCTCTAACCAACACATTTTGTCTTATGGAATTTGGATCTGTTATGAATAAGTTATGATGTTTTTACCCGAAACACTTTTTTTTTACTAGTTTCGGGACTAGCCACAAGCCCTATTTTCCACGGAGTGTAACTCCAAAAATACAATGACCCACAAGATGAATTGTTTACCATATATACTTGGATATGTTTCCTCAATGGAATAGAAAGTTCACGGTTTGCATCATTCTATAAAAAAATTTATTATGAAAATGGTGAGATGACATGTAAATAACATACCTCAGAAAGCATCATCAAAAGAATTTATCCTTCCTTAAATTCTGGCTTTCTTTTCTTCACCTTCCCTAAAAAATTCAGCTTAGATATCATTTGGTTACCTCAGACACCTATAGGTATTCAATATTCTCAAGTATGTCTTAAATGAGAGAGCCTTGCCTCTTATTTATACTCTCCAAGTAGCTTCCTTAAAAACATCTTCTAGATCACTTTGTCTGCCTTCCTTATTTTAGGGTTAACCCACTTCTAATTTCTCCATTAAANATTATTTAAATAATTTATTTTGTATTCACTTTGAATTATAGTAAAATCATCACTTCACTTTATTATTTACCTTCTAAAATCTCTTAAACTACTTTGACTACTTTGACCTTTTGGGGCTTCTAGATGACATATGAGGGTCCTCCAACTTCGTAAGGCCGTAACTCTCAAACTGTGAGGAGTTATGTGAAATTCCACATACCACCAGAAATGGAATGACATGTACTATCCATATATAATAGTATTACCTGAAAATATATCAAAACTCATACTGTTATCCATAAAACAAGCTTGGGTCCATTACCCAAACTTGGGTTCTCCAACTTCTCATGGCCATAACTCTCTAACCGTGAGGATTTATGTGACGTTATACATACCACTAGAAATGGCATGACAAGAACTATCCATTTAGGATAGTTTCACTGAAAAATTCACTGACCTTCATCTCATTAGTCTACAAATAAGCATGGGTTATCTAACCATACTTCTAGGATAACTCAATCCGCAAAGCGTCTTATCATGAGGGATTTCACCATAAGGGAACCACTTTGGAGTTCATCCATTTGTACTTATTATCAACCATGACAAGACATTAATGAGTCATATTTACATCAAACAAACTTGGGTCCATTACCCAAACCTTTGTGCTGCTGGAATTTGCTACCGTACTTTCTCCAAGGGTTGACATCAATCACTAAGGGTTGACATCAATCTACAATATCACTCTCCAATAGTTGACATCAATGAAAACCAACTATCCATCAACCTAAGACAACTTCCTAGCAAAGTATATGGATAAGAAAGAAGGATCAATTCAACACTGAAGAATGCAATATTGCTCTACAATCTCAACACAAGAAACGTGGATGGTATGTTGACAGTGGACGCTCAAAGCACATGAAAAGTGATAAAGACATATTTCTGACATTGAATAAGAAAAGAGATTGATCAGTTTCATTTGGGAATGAAAACTCAGCCTGAATTATTGGAAAGGGCACAGTCAAGCTCAGAAGTAAGGATGCCACAAAAGAAAACGTTTTACTAGTCGAAGACATGAAACAAAATATGGTAAGTGTAAGTCAAATGTGTGATCAAGGACATAGACTTGTGTGTGACTCAAAGAAGTGTGAGATAAGGAAAGTAAAGTCACGAAAGTTGGTGGCTACAGTTGTAAGAACTCCAAGCAACATATATGTTATAAATGAAATAGGAAAGGAAATATGTTTCTTAGGAAAGGATGATGGAAGTTGGCTCTGTAACAGAAGAATGGGTTACATGAATTTTGATAATATTGTCAAAGTCAGAAAAACAGAAGTAGTAAGAGAAATGCTTGATATCTCGAAGCCAACAAACATTCTATGCAAGCATTGTCTACAGGGAAAACACACCAAGACAAAGTTCAAGTCAAAGGAGTATTCCACAACAAAACCATTGGAGATTGTACATACTGATCTAGTTGGACCAACAAGAATGAAGGGATTGAAAGGTGAACAATATTTCATGCTACTGGTTGACAATTACATAAGAATGATTGCAGTTTTATTTCTAAATAACAAGTCAGGGCCATTCAAAAACTTCAAGACATACAAAGAGATGGTTGAAATTGAGAAAGAGTTGAAAATCAAGTGTTTGAGATTAGACAATGGAGGAGAATTTACATCAAAGGAATTCATGGAATTCTATAGTGAGCATGGTATAAAGACGAAATTATCAGTAGCCAAGACACCTTAGCAAAATGGAGTTGTTAAAAGGAAGAACTGAACAGTATAGGAATGGCTAGAACCATGTTAATGGATTCCAAGTTAATAGATGTATTTTGGGTACAAGCACTACATACAACAATTCATATCCAGAATAGAGGGATGGTCATAAATAATAGTGATAAGAATCCATATGAGCTATGGAAAGGAATACCAACAAATGTGAAGCACTTCAGATTATTCATAAGAAAATGCTACATCAAAAGAGAAGATGATAGAATTGGAAAATTTGATTCTCGAGTTGAAAAAGGCATATTGGTTGGGTACTCAATCAAAAGGAAATAATACAAATGATTCAATATAAGAATGAATAGAATAATAGAAAGCATCAATGTGACGATTTATGAGACAGATGGACGAAAGATAAAAAAAAGTAGCAAAGATTTAGTGTAATAGGATCACGAAGAAAATTTGAAAGAAGAAGAAGTAGATGAAGAATCGGATGAAGAAGAAGAGAAGTCAAAAGAAGAGCAAGAATAGTAGGATATTCAAGCACCTCCAAAGACACTCAAGAGACGAGTGCATAAAAATCATCGATTAGAACAGATTATTGGGAATAAAGATGTAGGATTTGAAACCAAAAGAAGAATCCGTTCACAAGGAAAACAACATCTATCACTACTTTCTACTATTGAGCCGAGCAGTTTTGAAGAAGACAACAAGGATGAACACTGGATAAAAGATATGGATGAAGAGTTAGATTAGATAGAGAAGAATGACACATGATAACTAGTTCCAAGACCAAAAACAAGAATGACATTGGTACAAAATGGGCCTTCAGAAACAAATTGAACGAGGATGGATAGGTTACCAAGAACAAAGCAAGATTGGTATGCAAAGGATATGATCAGGTTGAAGGTATAGATTTTGAAGAGACATTTTCCCCAGTTTCCAGAATGGAAGCAATCAGACTGATCCTAAAATCAACATTCCTAAATGAACATGTAGAGGAAAAAGTCTACATTGAGTAGACATAAGGATTTCAATTGTCAGAGAAGGAAAATTATGTTTGTAGGTTGAAGAAGGCCTTATATTGTCTCAAGAAGGTCTTGAGAGCATGGTATTCAAGACTGGATAGATACCTACAACAACAAGGGTTTAATAAAGGAAATGTGGACAACAATCTCTACATAAAGGTAAATCAAGATAGTATCTTGATAATTGAAGTTTATGTTGATGATATTATCTTCATAGGTGATGATGACAGGATGAGTTAGAATTTTTCCAAAGACATGAAAATGGAATTTGAGATGTCTTTGATTGGAGATTTGTCTTTATTTTTGGGTCTCCAGATATATCAGAGAAACAAAGGTATCTTTATCTCTCAAACCAAGTATATCAGAGAAATGTTGAAGAAGTTTGGAATGACAGATTACAAACTAGTCAATACTCATATACAGACCAGTTGTAAGTTAACTAAGGTTGATGATTCTAAGGATGCAGATTAGAGACAATACAGATCGATGATTGGAAGCTTACTCTATATAACAACTTTCAGACCAGATGTGATGCAAAAATTTGGATAGGTTGCAAGGTTTCAAGCAACACCAAAGGAATCACATGTTACGACATTAATGAGGATATTCGAATACCTCAAAGGTACAAAATATTTTGGATTATGGTATCCAAAAGGGAAGGATCTATGGTATCCAAAAGGGAAGGATCTATCTCTTGTCACCTACAAAGATGTAGATTGGGAAGGTTGCATTGATGATAGAAGAAGTACAAGTGGAGCATCTTTCTATTTGGGTGAGTGTCTGGTATCATGGTTAAGAAAGAAATAGTCATCAGTATCTTTGTCTACAACAGAAGAAGAATACATTGCAGCAACAACATGTTGTACTCAAGTAATTTGGATGAAGCAAGCTCTGTAGAATATACAAGTAAAGTGTGATGAGCCCATTTCAATATTATGTGACAAAACCAATGCCATTAGTATATATAGGAATCCACTGATGCATTCTAAGACGAAGCACTTTCCAATAAAGTATCACTTTCTACAGGAACAGGCTACAGAGAAGAACAATAAGCTAGAGTATGCCAGGACAAAAGAGCAGATAACAAATATCTTCACCAAATCGCTTGCAAGGGAAAGTTTTGAGTATTTGTGACATAAAATTGGAGTAGTTTATGCCCCATAGTGATCCACATGGATGCATAAAACTTAACAAGACATGGGGAGAGAAAAAAAAGTCTTGAAGAGTTCAAGTAAGGAATTATTTTGAATGCTTCTCATATACATCAAAGATTTACACGAGGAAGCACCATGAAGAGAAAGGTCAGTAGAGACAGCAGAAGCCTATAGATAGGGGGAGCAGCCGCAAGAGGATGATTACCCTTTACCAATGATGTCAAAGGGAGAGAGATAGACCAAGGCATGAAGACATGGGGAGCTATGTGCTCTCTCCCGAACAATTGGGTGGTTAAACAGTAGTGAAGGAACCTACTCTGATACCAATTGTTGGAAACTTGGTTAATACTAAGAGAGGGGGGTGAATCAGTATTGGTTAATTATTTAAACTTTTAATAATTTTAACTTATTAAAAACAATTGATCAACAAAAGTCAACTTGAATATAAAATCAATACAATAATACAAGTTACAATAATGATTGGGAGACACCAATCTCCCTGTTCAGTTCTTCAACCCTAGGAAGCACCAACTTTCTTGTTTTAGGGCACCAACCCTAGGAAGCAAAAACTCCCTTGTTTTAGGGCACCAACCCTAGGAAGCACCAACTTCCTGTATTCAATCTTTAATTAGTAAAGGACATTAATCCTTCCTTGCTCCACCCTTCCACCCTAATTACATAAGTATCTTATCTTTCTTCCTTGGACTCTACTATGCCTTTAGATATTCTATGTAAAACACACAGAGGCACTTTCCTTTCACCTTGTTTGTCTTCTTATATACTTTCCAAAAGGTATAAGGTTTAA